>CAUYQG010186636.1:0-66495 GCA_963574415.1 Tarsius wallacei
CGCGCCTGTAGTTCCAGCTACTTGGAAGGCTGAGGCGGAAGGATCGCCGGAGCCCAGCAGGTCGAGGCTGCGGTGGCAGGGAGCGGCCACTGCACTCCAGTCTGGGCGACAGAGTGAGACTCCAACTCAAAAAAAAAAAAATAAAATAAAATAAAATAAAATGTAGAAGGAGGAGAACTTAAAATGTAGTTTCGTATGTGGTCAAAGCTAAGTTGTTATCAGTTGTTACATATTCCGTGCAATGTGGCCACACTTATATTAGACAAAAACTTTAGTAAGAGACAAAGATAGTTATTGTATAATGATAAAGAGGTAAATTCATCAAGAGGATATTACAGTTGTAAACATATATGCACCCAACATCAGAGTACCTAACTATATAAAGCAAATATTAACAGAAATGAAGGGAGAAATAGACAGCAATACAATAATAATAGTGGATTCAATGTCCTACTTTCAAAAGTGGATAGATCACCCATATACAAAATCTATAAGAAAACAGCAGATTTGAACAATACCACAGACCAAATGGATCTAATAGACATATAAAGAACATTCCACCCAACAGTAGCATAATGTTCTTTTCAAGTGCACAGAAACAATCTCCAGGATACAAATTAACATAGAAACAGAAACTAAATACTGCATGTTCTCATTTATAAGTGGGAGCTAAACACAGAGTACCCAAGGCATAAGGATGGGAACAACAGACACTGGGGATTCCTGAAGTGGGGAGGTAGGAAGCAGGGGTAAAGACTGAAAAACTACCTATTGGGTACCATGCTTACCATCTGGGTGATAGGCTCAATAGAAGCCCAAACCTCACTATCACACAATACAACCATGTAAAAATTCTGCACATGGACCCTTTACATTTTAAATGTTGTGTGGTACACATACACACACACACACACACACACACACACACACACACACAGGAATGAATTTTGGCCTTTAAAAAAAAAAAGGAAATCCTGAAATTTGTGACAACATGGATGAATCTGGAGGACATTATACTAAGTGAAACAAGCCAGGCACAGAAACACAAATACTGCATAATCTCACTTATGTGCAACATCAAAAGAAAGTGAACTTAGAGAAGCAGAGATTAGAATGGTGGTTGCCAGGGTCTGGGGCAGGGAATGAGAGGTGTCAGAGTTTCAGTTAGACAAGATGAAAAATGATAAGTATATAAGGTGATGGATATGCTAATTAGCTTGACAATCACATCACAGTGTATACATATATGAAAACATCACATTGTACATTGTAAATATATACAATTCTTATTTGTCAATTATACCTTAATAAAGCTGGTAGGAGATGGATCCAGCCTTCTCCCCTATTGTAAATGTACTATATCAAGCTCTCAGGACTAATCAACTAAGTTACAGAATAGCAACCTCCTAATAGGACTTTCTCCTTCCAGGCTGGATAACATGCTCTTCAAGACCTCCCTCCTGCTCTGAAACAATGAGGGCAATCCTGATGAGTGAGCAAACAGAAGGCTATTTGCTCTGCTTCCAATCTCACCTGACATTAGACAGCAACTTCTATCCTTCAGTATTAATAGACAGTTTGCTATTCCGTGTATATGGTCTATGCTTTCTCATTCCTGAATTTTAATAAAATTAAAAATATCTAAAATTTTCATTTCCTTTTTGTCTTGGACTGAAATATTTGTACAGGGAGCCATTTAAATAACATCTCAAGAAGGATCTATCTCAATACCCAGGTTTAGATAACAAAAACTCCTCCTTAATAAATAGTGCTGCAATAAACATGCATGCGCAGGTATCTTTTTTGTAAAATGATTTGAGTTCCTTCAGGTATATTCCCAGAAGGGGATTCCTGTGTCATATTGAAGGTCAATTTCTATTTTTTTTAGAAATCACCTCGCAGTTTTCCATAGAGGTTGAACTAATTTGCACTCCCACCAACAGTGCAGAAGCATTCCCTTTTCTATGCATCCTTGCCAGCATCCGTTTTGTTTTGTTTTTGATGATGACCATTCTTACTGGAGTTAGGTGGTATCTCAATGTGGCACTAATTTGCATTTCTCTGATGATTAGTGAGGCTGAACATTTTTTCATGTGTCTGTTGGCTGTTCATATGCCTTCTTTTGAGAAATGGCTATTCAGTCTTTTTGGCTGCTTTTTAATGGGACTGTTTGTTTTTTTCCTTTCAGCACGTTTGTGTTCCTTGTAGAGCCTGAATGTTAGACCTTTCTCAGATATACAGTTGGCAAATACTATTTCCCATTCAGTGGGGTGTCTCCCTACTTTCTTGATGGTTTCTTTTGCTTTGCAAAAGCTTTTCTGTTTGATGAGGTCTCACTTGTCTATCTTATCTCTTATGGCATGGGCTTTTGAGGTTTTGATCAGGAATTGGCTGCCTAGTCTGATTTCTGTAAAGTTGTCTCCTGCGTTTTCTTTTTTCTTTTTCTTCTCCTTTTTTTTTTTTTTTTTATTGAGTTGAAGTCCCACTCCATCGCCCAGGTTGGAGTGCAGTGGTACACTCACAGCCACCCCAGCGTCGACCCAACCTGCTGGGCTCAGGTGATCCTTCCACCTCAACCTTCCAAGTAGCTAGAACTACAGGCGCACACGAACACGTCTGGAAAATTTTTTTTTTAAATTTTTTTATTTTAGAGACGAGGGCTCACCAAGTTGCCCAAGCTGGTCTCAAACCCATGGGCTCAGGCAATCTACTAACCTTGGCCTCCTAAAGAACTGGGATTACAGGCTGAGCCACCGAGCCCAGCCACCTGCATTTTCTAAGATTCTTATAGTTTGAGGTTTTATGTTTAAGTCTTTGATCCATGTAGAGTTGATTTTTGTGTATAGTGATAGGTAGGGGCCCTGTTACATTCTTCTGCATATTTATTGCAACACTATTCACAGTAGCAAAAACATAGAACCAACCGTGCTGCCCATCAAAAGTGGACTGGATTTTTTAAAAATGTGATACATATACATGATGGAATATTATACAGCCGTAAAGAAGGACAAAATTATGGACTTTGCAGCAACTTGGATGGATTTAGAGTCTATCACACTCAGTGATCTGTCACAGAAATAAAGAAGTGAGTGCCACATGTTCTCACTCATAAGCAGACCCTTAACATCTAGCATAATACTACAAGAAAGGGATTGGCAGTAGTGGGACATTGCCAGGGGAGGGAGGTGCACATAACTTTAATAAGGGTACCTGATCCTAGTCCAGGCAAAGTGAAGTCCAATGGGAGAACCAAATTTCACCTATAAGTCAGTCGCTTTTATTATTTTAGTCATAATAAAAAAAGACTAAATAGACAGAGAAAGATCAATACACAAATCAACACTGTAGTTCAAAAAAGGGCCCTTTAAAAACTCAAAATAATAGACTCCCTTTGAAAGAAATAAACACTAAAAAAAAAGAGAGATAAAATAAGAATATTTCAATTCATTTCTGGAAAATATGCCCAAGGAAACTACATTCATGGCACAGAGGCACTTTTGAAGACAGAACAAATTAATATTAGTAAAGACTGTACAAAAATGAAAAGAATTTTTGTTGAATTAAAAATTGTCATGTGGCTGGGCATGGCCATTCACACCTGCAACCCAATGCTTTCAGAGACCAGGTTGGGAGGATCGTTTCAAGCCAGGAGTTCAAGACCAGCCTGGAAAACATATCCAGACCCTGTCTCTACACAAATAAAAACATCAGCCAGGCATGCGGTGTGCACCTATAGTCCTAGCTACTCCAGAAGCTGAGGCAAGAGGATCACTTTAGGCCAGGAGTTCGAGATTATAGTGAGCTATAATCACATCATTGCACTCCAGTCTGGATGACAGAGTGAGACCCTTTTTCTTATTAAAAAAAAAAAAAATTGCAATATAGATTCAATATGCACAAAGTAGGACTGCCAAAAGGAGGGAACTAAACATATGGAGAATTTGTGATAATCAAATAATGAGTAAAACTTTTCTGATCTGAAGCAGGAATTAAGTTTTCGAAATCAACTAGGACTCACTGTGTTCTAAGCAAAAGGAACCAACACTAAGAGTCCTATACAAGTGAGAGAAAAAAGCTACTATTTTACAGTAAAACTCACACTTCTCTTTCATGATTATAAATTCCCACTCCCCCCAAAATAGCAGTTTTGACAACAAAAGAGTACACTTCCCCTAACAAAACTTTTTTTTTTTTTTCTTTTTGAGTCATGATTTCACTTTGTCGCCCAGGTGGAGTGCTCAGTCTCAAACTCCCGGGTTTAAGCCATCCCTCTGCCTTAGCCGCCTGAGTAGCTGGGAGCACACACCATCACAGCCAGCTAATTAATTAAATTTTTTGTAGAGATGAAGTCTTGCTATCTTGCCTAGGCTGGTCTCAAACTCCTGGGCTCAAGCAATCCTCTTGTCTCAGTCTCCTAAAGTGTCGAGATTATAGGCGTGACCCACCAAGTCCGGCCCCCTAGCAAAATGTTATATTTAGCCAAGCTATTGTTTATATGTGAGGTAAATGTAAAATATTAATACATATTCAGACATGCAAAGACTTGGAAAAATACTAGGAATGTACTTTTCCTGTGAAAATTTTCAGAAAATGATACAATAGCCAGTACTAAGGAATACATTTTCTAAATGGAAAACTGTGAATTAAAAAAAAAAAGAAAAGAAAACTGAAGTTAAGCAATGAAAAAGAGTATGAATATTTAACTGAATTACTTGTATTTTTAGAGACAGGGTCTCAATCTGTCACCCAGGCTGGGGTGCAATGGCATGATCATAGCTTACTGTAACCCTGAACTCCTGGGCTCAAGTGATTCTTTCGCCTCAGCTCCTGAGTAGCTAGAACTAAAGGTGTGTGCCACCATGTCCTGCTAATTTTTTAAATTACTTTTTTTGTAGAGATAGAGGTCTTGCTATGTTTTCCAGGCTGGTCTTGAACTCCTAACCTCAAGCATTCCTCCTGCCTCAGCCTCCTCAAGTGCTAGGATTATATGCATGAATCTTTGCACTTGCCTGCATTACTTTTACTATAATGCAAATGTCAAAAGAAATTTTTGAAGGTATGAAAAAGTATGTGATTATATTAGTAAAATAATAGATAATAATCAAATCCAAAATTGTATCAATAAAAATGGAGAAATAAGTCAGAGGATACAGAAAAAAGCAAGCCCAATATTTTATCTTTAAAGAGTCATTAAAAGGAAGCTGATTTGTTCTTATATTTTAAACAAAGGAAAATTTTTTTCAAAAAAAAAAAAACACCTTCCAAGTCACTACTGTGAAAATGAACAAAGCAATGCTCCATATAGCAAAATATTTTCAAAAGACTACAGTGTAACCATTATGTATTTCTAAAACCCAGCCCAATGCTTGCCACATGGTAAGTGTCCAATACATATTTATTGAATGAATAAATGACAGAATGTGATGAGATGAAGAAATCCATAATCCTAATCAAGAAAATATATGTGAATGGGCTTAATATTCTTATTAAAAGATATAGACTTTCAGATTTGGTTAGGATACAGTTTATAAGAAACTTGCCTAAAATAATATAATGCTGAAAATTAAGAACAAAAGGACAGGCAAGAATATATTGAGTCTCTATTCATATTGTGAAGGGTTTCAAATCACTTAAGAGATAAGAAAGGAATAGGCTAGCCCTAGGGTTTCTGGTTAGTTCTGTTAGATTCAAATCCTCCATCTCTTCAACTTAGTAATTAGTTTTAACCAAGAGTTTTCTGTCTTCCATTTCTTATAGACCTGTACATTTTCTTGTCATCACTGTGCCAGCAGTTCACTGATGTATTTTTTTTCTACCTTATTTACTCACTTTTGAGTCAGGGTCTCACCCTGTCGCCCAGATTGGAGCGCAGTGACACAATCATGGCTCATTGCAGCCTTGCTCTTCTGGGCTTAGGCGTTCCTTCAGCCTAAGCCTCCTGAATAGTTGGGACTACAGGTATGTGCCACCACGCCTGGCTAATTTATTTTTATTTTATGTTTTGTAGTGACGAGGTCTCACTCACTACATTGTCTAGGCTGGTCTCGAACTCCTGGGCTCAAGTAATCTTCCTGCCTCGGTCTCCCAAAGTGCTAAGATTATAGGCGTAAACCACCGCACTCAGCCTTAATCTTTTCTACTTTAAAAGTGACTCAATCAAACAAGTCCCTTTTGATTTATAAACCAATAAAAACATATTCATATTATCATTACTGCCATCCCGACTGAAATTCATAGCTAGGAAGACTTTTCCCTTCCTCATTTTAGGCTAGCATCTGTATTCAAGTTATAAGACATTATAACGTTAGAAAGGAAATGGGTACAAAGAGAAAGGCTGCTACTGTGGTGCCAAAGGCAATAACATTGCAACTTTGCTTCAAAAGATGCTTTTGTCCTTTCGAAGCATCATTTTCAATGAAGTAAATATAAATCCTGGTATACAGAATTGGCTGGATCCACCAGAAGTTTTGTGCCAAACTGAAAGTGTCATTTAGAGAACTTAAATGGCATCTATAATTGAATAAATTCACCAATGGAAAAAGATGGCTGTCTCAGAATCACACAATGCTAGAGTTGAAGGGAATCCTTTCAATTCAAAAACCTGAATTCACAAATAAAGAATTAGGCAAAGATAAACTATTTACCTGAGATTACACAGCTGAAAAGTTCTAGCTCATAATGTTGCCAGCTAACAGAACCTAGTGAAGACACCCTATAAATACTATTAATTGGTCAATTATAAAAGAATGACATAGTAAAGTTACAGAAGATGATTGGCAGTTCAAGATCTAATTGTGTATGTGTATAGAGTAATAATCCTTGGGATATAAGAATACGTAAAAGGAGGGTTTACAAAATAAGGTCAGAGAGACAGAAGGTGGAATAGAAAATTCACTCCAAGTAACTGATTTGCCATCTTGGCCAAAAAGCTGAAAAGTAATGTGGAGACTCACCCTTAATCATCTGAGACTTAGTTTTTGGCACCCCTCAAGGAGGTTTCCCTTTCATAGGTCAAAGGGAAAACTTGGGAAGTATACTTACTACCTTCTTTTTTCCCAGTCTTAGGAGGAAAAAAAAATTTCTTGTGATTTTACCTAGATGGTAATAGGTATGATCCAATTAATAGATAATTCAATTTCTGAATTATCTGTTTTCATACAGCTCAGCAAAGTAAATGAAATCCCAAGGAATATGTTTTACCTATTTACTATAACCCTGCTGTATTAAATACAAATACTTTTTTAAAAGCACAGGTTCATACTGTAGTAGTTATAATGCTGATTATTAAAATATATTGAGCTTTTATTAGGCAGGCTCTATTTTAAGCAGTTTTCATATGTAATATCTCATTTAGCCCTCATAACCACTCCTTAAGGTAACTGCTATTATTATCCCCATTTTTGAAAGAAGAAACCTGGGGCATTAAGGAAGATCATTGATTAGAAAGAAGTAGAACCAGGGTAAACCCAAGCATCTTGAACCCACAAGCTTATGCCCCGACACTATGGTGGATCAGACTCACTATTCTGATCCTATACTTAGCTAGAGAGCATGGAGATAACTTTGCAATTCTGTTCTCCCACTTTCTTCCTTATTTGAATTTATTAACCAAGAAAATAACATTTATGTAATATGAAGAGGTCAATTAAGAATAGAAACATTCATTACTCTGGTTTCAGAGCCTAAATGCAGTTGTCTGAGTTTCAAGGAAATGGAGTAAAAATGGGTGAGATCTCTTTCTCGTCTTCCTAGATTAGCATGACAGCCCTTGACTTCACAAATCTGGTTGCCTGATAGCAGTAGTACAAATGACATATGAATGAGTACACAGCTGTATCTTTGCATCCTCAAATCAAGGGCAGAACTCCCTACGTCACAGGAATCATTTAGCGTCTTCTTCTAGCAAAACATGTACTAGAAAGAATTGGGCCTTTGTTCTAGTTTCTTTTATTTTAGAAAGCTGCGCCAGGACTGCCTGTAAAAGGGTCTTCCCACCACCCCCAGACAGTAGTGAGAATAACATTTATTTAAATCTATATTTGAATTTCAACCTTAACCCAGCCAATTTTTTCTTTTCTTTCTAAGCAGTTCTGAATTGCATCCAATTACTTAAAATTATTTCCCAAGAAGTGTTAGGTAATGGGTTTTTAAGTATGTGGTAGAAAAAAATCTGATAAAAGATTTTGAATGAACATACATGGTTTTATTTCGATAAACATGCCTGGTTAATATAATAGTTTTTAAAAAAAAATTATCTATGACATATAGAAAGGATTAAATCTGGCTGGGCATGGCGGCTCATGCCTGTAATCCTCGTTCTTTGGAAGACCAAGGCAGCAGGACTAGTTGAATCCAGGAGTTGGAGCCAAGCCTATGCAAAATAGCGAGACAATGTCTCTACAGAAAAATGTTAAAAGTAGCCGGGCTTAGTGGTGTGCACCTGTAGTCCCAGCTACTCAGGAGGCTGAGGTGGAAGGACTGCCTGTGCCCAGGAGGTTGAGGCTGCAGTGAGCCAACTGTGTGACTGTGCTGCTGTATTCCAGGCTGGGACTTAAAAAAAAAGGATTAAATCCTGTTTGACATCTGTTGATGCTGATGTTTTGCATGCTTTTGTTACAGTAAGGTTGAGTTACTGTAATTCTTTGTTTGCAGGTTTGCCAACAGCATCATTACAAAGTTTGTAAAGGCTCCAGGAGAGAGCAGTAGGGATGATCCAGGCACCTATAGGAACCCTGGTTATTTTTCTCATATGTCAAAACTTCTAAAATATTCTTGCCTGTCCTTCAACCTAATCTCCTTGAAAATGTGGGTTCTGAGGAATTGGGATTATTTATGGTGCTATTTGAGATTGGTTATAGTGGACACGAGAAATTCTCCCATTTATGTCTTGATGAGATTAGTCTTATTTTTATTTCCGGAAGTTATGCATTGAGATTTGAGGAAATATTTCTTAAAGCACATGTACTATTTAGCTCTTTTATTTCTCTCTTTATTTTGTAAAAGTACATTAGTGGTATTCCTTTTCAGAGTAATTACTTGGTAATGCTGCACATTCATTGTTAATTTGAAATCCTTTTAAAAGCTCTACTCTATAAATTTTCATTTTCAAGATTTAAAATATTGACTTACTGACTTTCTCCAGCTGGCTGTCAAGTATTCAGAAATGGGATAAAGAACAATAGAGTAAGCTACCAGTTAATGTGTTTTTCTCTTTCCAAAAACAGATCTTTGGCCTAAGGACTGTTGAATCTACATACTGGCAAATTCTGGAACAGTTTCGAGGTCTGACTATTGGCTGTATCACTTAATAGCTGTATGACCTTGAGTAAGTTACTTCAATTTTCCCCACCTCAGTTTTCTCATCTATATATAGGGGATAGTAATACTACCTGACTCAGGATGACGATGAGGATTACATAAGTGAATAAAGGTAAACATTTAGAAACTGTGCCTCATATGAATGCACTGAGTATTCAATGAGTATTCGGTAAGTTATTAGTTGTTGTAGTTGCAATGATTAAGAGAACTTTTTGTCCTCTGAATGCAATTTTAGCATGATCTTTCCTTAAAGGAGGTGCAGACAGTAGTCATTCCCATGTTTACAATAATTTTCGTAATCTAGAGCAGGGTCAGGAAACTATGGCCTGTGGGTCAAATCCAGCCCACTGCTCTGCTTTTGTAAATAGTTTTGTAAATTAGTTTTATTGAACACAGCCATATTTATTCATTTACATATTGTCTGTGGCTGCTTTTGCACTATGACGGCAGGCTGAGTAATTGCAACAGAGATTATATTATTATCTGGCCTTTACAGAAAATGTTTGTCAACCCCTGATTTAGAGTAAAATGAAGTTTCAATGTTTATTTGAAAGGTCAGTGAATGACAGGATGGGAGAGTATTGGAACTTGTACCCAAAGACAATTGTTTTTGCTCTGTCTCTACTGCCGGTTGCTGTGTGGATTCAAACAAGTCACATTACTCACATTACCTTTCTGGAGCTCAAGTTCTTCATTCATAACACATATAAGAAGATGATCATAATCTTCAACTTACATAATTAGTGTATGTTTTAAGTATAAGAACATGCATGAAAGTGCTGGGTCAAATTTAAATTACTATGTAAATTTGGAGCATTAATCATTGACAAATTTACCAAGCCTAATCCACCCATTCGCCTTCTTGACAAAGTCTTGTAACAGGTCTAAATGTTCCCTTCCCAGGCTGGTTCTGGGTCTAGGTCCTGCTGTGGCCTGCTTTTATCGTCTTCTTTAATGAATAACTTCTCTCCAATCTGAGTCTTTATAATAATGAATTTGGTTATAGGCTACAAGGAACACATGATTAAGTAATTATATTCTTTTGTCTCTGAAAAGTCATCATTAAAAAGTAGTGTTTTCCAGTCAATGGCAGAAGCTGTACACATACAGCTCTACGGGACCCTTTGCCAGCTGGGCTCATTAAATGCCTGCCATACTCTCCCACATTTTATTGTCAGAGTATGTTCACTTCTTGGCAATTTTTTTTTTTTTTGAGCCGGAGTCTCTCTGTTGCCCAGGCTGGATGCAGTGGCATGCTCACGGCCAATGCAGCTTCAACCTGCTGGGCTCAGGTGATCCTTCTGCCTCAGCCTTCCAAGTAGCTGGAACTGCAGGCGCGCTACCATACCCGGCTTATTTTTTTATGTTTTGTAGAGATGAGGTCTCACCAAGTTGCCCAGGAACTACAGGCTTGAGCCACCAAGCCCGGATGGACGACAATTTTGCATTTCTGTCCCAGGGCTCTTGGTTCACACCTTTATGTTTCTTCCTTCTTGCTGGTCTTTGGCTTTGAATTTTCTCTTATGTCTATTCCCATATTTACCACATTTATTGCTTTAAAGAAAGAACAAAAATTCCACAATTGCTTTTTCCCTTTTTCTGAAAACTTAGGATCCTGATCCCTTTTCTTATCCCAGACCAAGCTATGAGAAGGAAACGCAGTTCCACCTACAAAGTGGTGGGTTTTCCTTTTTATATGCAGCACCCTCTCTCCTGTTCTCCTGGATAGTGCACTGTGGGTTATCTAGCATTATCTTGGTGTCATATAATAGAATGCCGTTCTGTTAAAAGTCTGAGAATTTAGAGAACAGAGAATCACAAAGCTAAATCCTGTAGATAAAGCCTGTCCTCTTCTGTGTGAACAGAGATGGCAGGAGATGTCTAGACCCACAAGAAAAGGCAGAGCATGGCAGAGTTCCCCACATGTAAAAAGGCTCCTTAATGACTCTCCTATCTGAGTTCTTTTATCACTTAGAAAGGCAGAGAGTATCTGTTCTTTGGATCTGTGGTTTATATTACATTATTATTGTATTACAAACATTTGCTTCTGTTCTTCCAATGAATGTGGTAATTCACAGAACATTTGATTAATCGTACACTAAGCACTAAGAGTGAATAGCTCAAAAATATTTAAAATTCTGTCTAAAAAAGACATTTATTCCAACAGACATGGATAAAATTCTCTTTAAAAACAACAAAAAAAAGTATTTCATGCCAGATCCCCTTAGTTTATCTGATCAAACTCCTCAAAGTTGACTTTAGAAAAGTAGTTGTTTCAGGTCATAAAGAAAAATCATCAGAGCTTCTCAGAAAGTTGAAAAAAGTTTCACTGAAAAATGACACACAGTGAAGAAGCATCAACTGATATAGTTCAAAAATGCAAAACAAAAACCTACACAAATATTTCAACACCTTCCCCCAACCTTCAATAGCTAAAATAAGTTGCTATTCTGGTCAAGTTGCTGAAAATAGTGACTGATAAATCTACCATAAAGCAACAATGAAAGTAGGTTCTGCTGGGCTCTTCTCTGTGAGTCACCTGGTGTGGAAGGACACTCAGTAATATCAAGTTCAGAGAATGTACTTTAAATTCAGACAGCCCTAGATTTAAACCCTTATTCTACCATTCATTATCTTGGACACACAAAGCTTAACCACCCTGGGCCTATTTCCATATCTGCAAAATCAGGATTCAAACAGCAGCCTCATAGTGTTATTATTAGGATGAAATGAAACACATGCCTATGGTCACGTAGAACAGTATACAGCTGTCAAAATAAGTGAATTATAGCCATATCCAACAACATGAATGAATTGGGCATTATAATATTAAACAAAGAAGGAAATCCTAAAAATAACTTACAGCATGATTACCTTTTAAATAATGTTAAAAACAACTAAAATAAAAAGTATTCTTTCCTTTAAAAAGAAAGCAAAGAATAATGAATATGGGGTTTAGGATCATGATTACCTCAGGGGAGGAAAGCAGGAGATGGCATGGGGATGGGGACTCCCAGTGTTAGATAAATGTTATTGCCAAGGTCCTGCCTTTATTTAGGGTAGCAAAATCTTTGTTTATTATATTGTTTTATTTATTTTATATATATAGCTAAATAGAGTTGGGTATAGAAGCAATTGGTTTAATGAATACAGTAATGACACTGAAAACATTAAAAACAATATATATTTGAAGAAGAGAAATAAAATAGAAAAAGACATGTTATGTTTCTCTGGTATTTTTTAAATAAAAAACTTCATAATCATTTTCAGGTACAACTATGCACTTAGTAAATAATGAATTAGATGTAGTGACTATTAACCTAGTGGCTAGAAAGTGTTAGTGCAACTTTAGCAAAAGTCTTGAATGCTAGGAATTTTCTAATGTCCGGAAGCCTCGAGACTGCTTGCTCAGGCACACAAACTCTATCTTGTATTCTCTCTCTTTCTTTCTATCCTTTAAATCCTTTGAAATTTGTTACTAGTACCTTGCTGAAAATGATGCTGATGTCACTGTACAAAGCTAGAGCATAAAGTTAATGTTTTTAGAAGCAAGAACAAAATTAATGCAGAACTGCTCATGCCTCCATCTACAATAATAGCAAATGTTTTTTAAAAAGTTGTTTTCAGCCGGGCACGGTGGCTCAGCCTTTAATCCTAGCACTTTGGGAGGCCAAGGTGAGAGGATTGCCTGAGCCTGGGGGTTCGAGACCAACCTGGGCAACTTGGTGAGACCTCATCTCTACAATAAATCACAAAAGCTAGCTGGATGTGGTGGCATACATCTGTAGTTACAGCTACCTGGGAGGCTGAGGCAGAAAGATCACCTAAGCCCAGCTAGGTCACTACTGCGGTGGCTGTGAGCGTGCCACTGCACTCCAGCCTGAGCGACAAAGAGTGAGACTTCAACTAAAAAAAAAAAAAAACTGTTTTCAAATATCTATGTTTGAGATATGTGGGTAATTAGGTTGATAAATAATTGTAATAAACATCCTGTTGTTGTTTCCAATTATCATTGGTGATATCTTTGGGCTTTTAATGTTAAGAGAATGCACCACCAGCAGAAATAATTTACATTGGTGAACATATCATAATCAAGTGAAATAAATACTATTGGAAGCCCATTTTATAGTGAAAGAAAATGAGAAAGGGTTCATACAGGAAACATGAGCAAGGATTACAGAACTGGACTGGGATGGGATTTGATCTAATCCCAAAGCTGGGTCCAGCTACAATAAAAATGCAATAGAGAAAAAATATATTTCACAACATTCAGACCACTAATTGTCAAGATGCTTTATAAGGTACAAGCTAAGTTCAAATAACAAAAAAGGAAATGTCTGAAGACTCCATCTCTCTGCCATGGAAGTTAGGGTAAGATAAGTAGATATGAATACCAGATTGTCTGAGTATTAGATTTTAGACCATAAAACCTATTTGCCTTGACAAGACACTTTCATTTAACTTTTAATTTGGTCTTGTCAATTAAATGGCAGAAGAGGAGGCTTTCAACCAAAGCAATTTCTAGGTATGTCATGCAGGTGGTTTACTGGAAAGTATTGTGGTCTTACCTTTAAGGGTTCCCCCTCTTGGTTTATGAGCAAGGTGAGCAAGATGAGCCTGCCTGATTGGTAGAGGGAAGTGTGACTAAATTCTCTGACAGGATTTCTAGATGATTGTAAGGCAGGGTAGAAGGAATAAAATCTAGTCCTAGACGAAATGGTTGCTTGGTTCCAGGAACTTTTTTTCTTATTGGTTTTCCTCTTTCTCCTCTTTCATGATGGAAGATGTCTTGCCACCAAGTTCTAAATCCCCCAAATCCCAGGCTGACATCAGCCAGGACCCAAATAATGACTGCGTCTTTGGGAGGGTTTAAGCAGTATAGGCTAACTTAGGCAATGAGGGAAAACATGTGACTATAAACTGCTTTTAAATAGATATAGTGTAAACAACAGAAACAAGCTAAGGAAAACGCCTCTTCCTGTACATACAGTGAATATGAACACAGCTGTGTTGGTAAGGTTGGCATGTTCTACAATGGAATATGCCTGTAATGTAGGATCTTCTTTTACTTTATTTCTTCCCTCCATAATTAGTTGGCTCTTTCATATATAAAAACTATGTTTCCATTTGTTAGCATTAAAGGCCTTCAAGTAGATCATGTGCCTTTATCATATCAATTTATGGAAGTATTTTTAATCAAGTTATTTATAGAACATTTAGGTCTGTCTTTCAGAGTCCTCAGTAATCTTTAGTGTCTGCTGATCTGCTTTTAATTTTTCAAAGTCCTCCTTCAACAAGATTGCAAAGCCGGGCATGGTGGCACAAGTCTGTAATCTCAACATAGTAATCTCAGGATTGCCTGAGCCCAGGTGTTCAAGACTGGCCTGGGCAACTTGGTTAGACCTCTTCTCTACAATTAAAAAAAAAAAGGAAAAAAAAATAGCTGGGTATGGTAGCCCATGCCTGTAGTTACAGTTACCTGGAAGGCTGAGGTGGAAGGATTGCCTGTGCCCAGCAGGTCGAGGCTGCAGTGGCCAGGTGGAGTGTGCTACTGCACTCCAGCCTGGGCGACATAATGAGAATCTAACTAAAAAAAAAAAAAAAAGATTGCACAAAACACACAAGCAGCAGAGATTTCCTCTATACAATGTGTATTGGATATGCTTAATGTTCATCTTTATATACACACAGACGTTGGCATATAAGAAATGTAGAGGGTGTCTATAAATTCAAGGAAACATTTAAGTGCACAGTGATACATAGATACATGGGTATAATACTTTATGTACTTGATAAATATTTCATCCCTACCATAAAGAGAGCTTTTTATCAACTTTGATTGTTTTTTTATTACCTTAAAGTATTGCAGTTGTTTCTCAGCATTCATTGTTCCTTCCTTTTCTTGTCTCAGACAGGAATTGAAGATGAAAAGCTCTGTATCTCGTAGCCACCCTTTCAACTCTTTGATCCTGACCTCCAGCTGCCTTACCAGGCTTCCGCTTTCAGGAGAGATCAGTTCACGTGGACTTGACCCACTGTGCCCTGCCATTGTGTCCTGGATCTTCTCTCCTAGGGTTTTCTAATGCATCAGATTAAAAAAAAATAATAACAAAAAAATAAAAATAAAACAAACCCCAAAACCCCATTACCACCAGCAAAAAAAACATAGATTAACTTAGGTACCAAAAACACATCATAGTTTGGTTGGTAACAAGAGCCACCTGGAAATGTCCTGCTGTACCTGCCACCTTACTACTGACATTTAGTTCAGATTAGCTTCATTTAGGATTTGAATTCTCAGACAGTGTGTGTTGTTCTGACTACCAGTGGACACCTAAGAAGAACTCATTCACTTACACCTTTCTTTAGCAGAACGGAGATTTGGCCCAAAGTTCACCATGGTCACAGATAAAAATTCATTTGAATTCTCATGACAGGAGTTTACAGTAAAAAATTATGTGCATAAAATGTTCAAGAGATAGGAGTCTGAGTTTAATCAATATACTAAAGAGGCCAAGAGTAGATAGCACATGGAGAATTAAATTACTTTTTTTGTTGTTTTGTTAAGTACAATTCCCCAAACCATATGACTGAGGGCATTTAAGGAAAAGGTAGCCTCTTTGGTGCTGTTGTTGATTTTACCTAACTTGAAAACTATTCAATCTTATAATTCTTTCCATTTTGCATTTGTGGATGCTAGACTTTCTAATGCAATATATGTGCTAAAATAATGCCCAGTTCACTATGCTAGAAGGCTACTTAGATTAACCACTCTGGCATGAGGGTGTCATCAGGGAGAGCTCTTTTTTTTTTTCTTTTTGGTGGAAAGCACTCAGAATCAATAGGATTTAATCTATAATGATGAATTAAACCTACAAAAATAAGCTTTTAAACACAAATAAAATTAAGTCAACAAACATTCATCTGCTGTGTAGTGTTCTGTAAATAGTATCTTTAGGAGTTTGTAGCAGAAAAATAGCCTTTCTTGGCAACACCCTTGTATTTTCATGGTGCAAATATTGATAATTTGAAGACCCTCAGTGGAATCCAGATTTAGCTATTGTTTTTATGCTGTAACAAAAGTAGCAGCAGGAGGTGAAATCAATGCCCTTGGAGGGTAGGGTCACAAAAAAGAATTTATTGCCACTTTTTTTGTTCTGGAACAGTTTGCAATCATAAATTCTTCATAAACAGAATACTTCAGAGAATGGTCCGTCTTCATAAATATACGACAGAGGACATCAATTTCATTTAATTCACAATTTGTGTCAGCACAGCAGATGCCAATGCCTGCCTTGATAGGGTTGTTTAATATGCAATTGAGACAGAGTAATATGCAGCACAGGGGACAAAATTTCACAGATTAAACTGTACGCACCACTGACATTTCATTCTAATGTATTTCCATTCCACACTGTTCACCTTAGATGAAAGTAATATTAAAAACCATATCCCTCTATTTTACTATTGTTAGAAGTTAAAATCCTTGTCTTTAATTTTTTCATGCCAATTAAAAAGTAATCATGCCAATTAAAACAGTATGCCTGGTGGTGTTAGTGTGGCACAGGTTTTATTAAAAGCTTCCCTCGCCCTACTCTTTCCCCAAATCATCAAAAACCTGCATGTTGTATTTGAATGACATTTTTTTCCAAAATGGCAACCATTTTTAAAGTCTCTGATTTACAAGGGATAGCTAGCCTTTTTTTTTCAATGTAATGATGATTTAAAATTTTTGTTGAGGAAGCAAAATACATGACATGCTTTAATTTTCTGAAAAGACTGTTAGTTATTTATCAAATTAGCAATAGATATATTAAGATGCAATGTAAACAAACGATCACCTTATCTATCAAGCACATAAAGTTGCTGTTCTTATCTATTCATTAAACAACCTTTTAAAATGTCATACACTAACCACATTTCTCCTGTCTGAGACCAGTGAATTCTGTAAAATTTAGTAGGTTCTGATTTAAATCAAAGTACAAAGTGAAAGACAATAATTATTATTAAAAAGCAATATAATAATAGGTTAGATTAAACATTTTAACATTTTAAGTTACTTTGCACAACCGCAGAGTGCAGTGAATTTAGATGAGAAGTAAAGACTTAAACTTGCAGTTTTTTTTAATCACCTAGATTAAGCATGGCATAAACAGCATATTGGAATTCCTCCAAGTCATCAAGGTACAAGGAGAGCTTTTTATTCAAAATATTTTTGGAGTATTATTTCTTTAAAAAAAAGCTTAACAGCAGAAAAATGGAAGGCATGCAAAATTATGTTCCATAGCTGACACCACCTTTACTTAGCTGTTATAATTAATTATTTCGGTAATTGACAAATGTAGCTTACCCTTGATTTGAAGTGAAGGCAATTTAGGAGAGAAGCTGATGAAAAAATACAGTTTAACTTCTCTCTCAGCTGTCTTCCAACAAAAGGACAGTACTGTCTCCTGCACAGTGCCATCCTGGTCTCTGGGTAACAGAATCCCTATATTGCCTTTTTGCCAGATTCTTGCATCTCAGTCTTTGGCTGAGACCCAGCCCATCATTGCGTGAAATGAATTACATGAAACTTTTTTTTTGGCTTTTGTTAAAAGTGAGTTGGAAATTGAGGCACAAAACACAGACTGATTTAATTCTGCACTTCAGATTTGGGTCAAATTTGCATCTTTGTTTTGGGGCTTTAGTGTGACTTGAAAGCTGTAGTGACAACTCCACTTTTCATCTTAAGGGTATAGTAAATAGTTAAACAGTTGATGTCTCTTACATGTACCTTCAGAATAAATTCTATTAACATTCATTCAAGCATAACAGTCAGTGTATATCAGATATACCGTATTATAGTTGACTTGGTGCATACCCATAATACATGGCATATTTTACTTACTTTTTTATGTATTAAAGAACCAAAATTATTAAAATCTGAGAGGAGACAAGCTCAGAATTTTAAAAAAATCAACAGAAGAGGAAAAGCAGTGTTTTCTCCATAATAGCATGAATAGCTTGTTTGAAATGTAGGTAGTGAATTGAAAGAGAGAGATATTTGTGCCTCAAATTAGAAATCAGACAGATAGAGTACTTCACTACGCAAAAAATGTACACATAACCTACAAACAGTAATAAAAATGCAAATACCCCAAGCAGTTCCCATTTTTCATTAATTGAATCCACTTTTTCAAGGAGATCATTTGGTAGTAAAACGCCACCTTTCTTCAAAGCTTCAACCTTACTAAGCAGCTCTGTCTTTTTTAGGTGCCTGATGGACATTTCCACACTGTATCGCTAAAATGAAAAGAGAGAAAGAGATATCATTAGGAAGAGAGTTGTTCTTAGAAAATCTTTGAGCACAGAGTTTGTGATGTTTATGGGTATTACAAGTTTTTGCTCCCAATAAAATATATGGGAGGCTAAACCTAATTGCTTCAAGTAGTTGGAGAGTGTTGTTGATAACAGTCAAAAGATAAATGTCACACACAGAGATACACAAACATCTAAGTTATTACATTTAATTGCCTAAGATGTATATCTTTTTAAACTAACGTAATAGCATAACTAGCACACTGAACATTTGTATACTTAACCCTGAATTGTACCCCACATCTTTAAAATAAAAAAAAAATTTTAAGTGCCTAAACTGGAAAAAAATAAAAATAAACTAAAGTTTATACACACATTTGATCTTTAATTTAAAATATTCTAAATAGGAAAATACCTGGCTTGGGGGCTTTAATGTTACAGTTAATTTTGGTCAATATTTGGCTCTAGAATGTTGCTCACTGCTCAGAGTAATAGAAATCAAATTATTCATAAAGATTATGTAAGTTCCCTGAATTCTCAGTTAACATTTTGTTTTCATTTTTCTTTTACTTAAAAACTCTATGTGGACTTGGAGATAAGGTGCGCAGAGAGAGGAAAAAGAAAACGAGTGTTTTGGGAATGGTTACAAATCTATGCTTCATTATTGATTACTGAAAAGTCCCCAAACAGTTGATTACAGAATCCTCTTCCCCAATATGTACTGTATTCTAACAAACTGCCAAGTGATTCTCTCCTAAAAGATGTTTTGCCGAGATAATGTAAGTGCTATTTAATATGACAGTTACTATGGTGATTTTCTTCAAATAACTCTATTTGGATAACTTCATAGTTAGTCTTATATTATGGACGACTATAAATGACTGTGGCTACATTTTTAAATTGTATATGTAAAAACACCACTGAGTAGAAAAACTAGATTCTAGTTAAAATATTAAACATATTTTACATTTTTAGCACATTCCCAAAATATAACGGCAATTCCAAAACTTCTGTGAGACGCCAAAGATTGGTCCACAGGCGCATTGCTCCTTTACCTTAAATGATCAGGGTTGTCCAAAAATAAGCATCCTATCAGACCTAATAAGAAAAACTTTTGTCTAGGCAAAGTAGCAAATCAGTAAATTCAAACATGCTCAAGCACTTGGGTGATTTTATTCACCTTGAAAGTGTGATATTATATAAGATCCCAAACTAAAATACAATTGGAAGCAGTTTAAAGGAAAAGAAAATGTGAAATCAGTGTTTCGGTTAATAGATCTTCAGTATTTGTGTGCGTATGTTTGCATACTTTTAGCTGCATATTTTAATCTTTCATTTACACTAAACATGCACATCATCTGTATTATGTAAACTTCTCCAAATGTTAGTCATTTGTGGATCACAGAACAAAATGTTTTAAATGAGGTGATTTAAAGCATTTCGTATTATTAATGAATGTTGATCAGGGTGTTAGAGTATCCAAAATTACATGAATATGCATAGTGAAGAAAATCAAGGGTTGCTTTAGAGTGCTTTTATAATTTGGCCTGTGATACATGAGAAAGTCTGGCTGTGTTTTCTAATGGCAGGCAATAACCAGGACCCTATTATTTACAACACTTAAACACTCTGTCCACTGAAGTTTTCTGGATTTTCAATACTCAACAAGTAGTCTAGAAACCTAGATAGTGTTCTGTTTGTCAGAGTGAGGACTGGAGGAGAGGACAACCTGCTTTACGTAATCAGATCCCACCTAACATGATATAGCTGACAAAGATTTACATAGTTAATTTGGTAAGATTTCCCCATAATATTGAGGGAACCAGGATTTCAGATAGGCAGAAGAATCCTAATCAAATATTTTACTTATGCCACATGTATTAGTCATCGACAGAGGGAGTCCTCTGGCTGTGCCATCGAGGAGTGGCCTCTACCAGTTATCCCTTTAACTTGTGACAAGCTCATTTCCCCTCTGTACCCCAGCTCTAAACAGCTCTTACAAAGCAGATCAGTCAGGAAAGAGAATGGTTTATATGTGTCCCATAAAAATGATAGTTTTGTAAAAATAAAAATATAAAAAGCAATTAATTTAATTTTAGATGTAATAAAATAATTTTCTTTGTGAAATGTGATATAAGTAGTCCCTGCAATAGTTATTATAAGAGGTTATTATATTAGAAAAGCCTTGTCTTTATGTATGTTCTCTTTGTCACCATGTAGCATACTGTATAAACAGCCTGATAAAAGATGTGACTGATGGACAACGCCTTCAACTATAAAAGCTAAAAGAATTCAGTTAATTGTTAGATGTGTTGGCATGTGAATGAAAGGTACTACAATGTCACATAATTTAAGTTGAAAATATTTATTTTAATTTTCAAAGCCCTCGGAAGGTTGAATCAAGGGTTGATTTAGGGCCTCAATCTGCATTCGTAATAATGTCAGGAGAGTTATTTTTTTTGATGCTAGTATGTTTTTGCTCTTCTCTCTCTAACATCTTTTCAGAAGCATTAGACTCAGAGAATCAACTGCCAGCTCTATCAGTTCTCCGTCATCCTATCAAGTAGGGCTACTTTATCCTGTGGTGAGAAGATAATTTAATCTTCATATTCATTCCACCCACAGCAGTAAGTGAGCAGAGGCTGCCCCATTGTGTCCTGTAGTCTGGGGATGTTATGATATAGACTATTCTTCAATAGCCAAAAATGAGATTAGCAAAGTTAAAGTCAGATGGCTTTTCTTGAGTGCTAAGGTAAATAAGCATCCAGTATTTAATTTCCCCACCGCACCTGCTGTGGGCCTCTCTGTCTAGTCAAAAATAAAATATACTCTCTTGAAAGGGCATATTTACATTATTAAGTGTATTTGCTCGGCCAATTCAATTTTGACTAATGAAGCCTCCTAATAGATATGTGAATGATCTAAATTAAAGACACAGGCCACTACTATTCTAAATGCCATTCCTGTGAATATAAATATAAATACAACTTTTTAAAAAGAGTTAAAAAAAAAATCACAAACACTAGCTCACTATTTTAACTAAGCAATAAAGAAGTTTTTAGAAATACTTATTGAGGACTTACTTTTCAAAAGTACAAATGCTAAAATTGAATTATAAAACAAAGCCGAGAAAAACAGGAATTTCTTAAATAAATATACTTTAGAAATGCATAAAGACTTGATTGAGATAACTTTTTTGACAGTTATGCTAAAGGCTTTCCCCCCCAAACCTTTTTTTTTTTTTTTTGTTAAAAATCACACCGAAAATTCTGCCCAAATGGAGACTGGAACAATGCCTTGAAACAGTGTTAATTGTCACCATGGAAACCAGAAGAATAAGCCATTTTGAAACTGGTATAGAAGGCACACATTGAGCAACTCAAGCATTTTTCTGCCTCCCTCAATGTTAAAGAACAAGATGCCTTGTCACTGTGAGGTCAGAGAAAGAAAACATCATGAAAGGGTTGTAGATGCTCACTGTCTAGTAAATAAAAAAAATAAAAAATAAACTATATACACTTAATGCTATAAGATTCTGTCCAGGGAATCTTTTTTGAAATAGAAATATCATCAAAAGATGGCCAGGATTGGGGGATGGCTCCCACCTAAGCAAAACTTCAGGGCTATATTATGTGAACCTTGCCCCCAAAGCTCCCTGGGAATTCTGCTGTTGTAATAAAACTTCAGAAGAGGAAAGAAAAAAGGCAGCATGATGGAATTCAAAATAATGCTCTAAAAGCACACAGAGAGATTAAGACATCCATTGTAAGACTTTTGTATGGTGCTTCTGTTGGTTATGCTGAAAAGAGACCAGACATTGCTGAACAGAGAGTAAAGCTTTGGCTACGAGAAACACAAGAATTAAACTAAAGAATTTTCTTGATTATTAGAATAGGTCTGTCAGATTCTGTGTCATAAGGGTCTGAGTATTTACATCTTACACCATATTACTTTTAACTGGGCTTCAGTTGACTTTATATTAGGAAGAGTTAAAACAAGGAAAATGATCTCGTTATTAGAAAGACAAGTATGTATATCTTTCTTAGTACAAATTAACACCACAAACACCTGTATATCCAGTAAGATTGCCTTTTCTATACACACAATAGAAAGACAGATAGAGAAATACACCAAAGAAATAAAATATATCTCAGTCTATCAACAAGAAAGAAAATGCTAGGAACACACCAAAACACCAAACTATTGGAAAGATTATGTGTGGACATATGCATTTTTGCACAAAAATGCAGGGATGTGTCTGTTTACGACTCTCACGTGTTTCTGGCTAGTGTTTGCCCTCCTCATTCGAGGCTTCATGGTGGCCCCTCAGCAAGTCCATGCCTAATTCCATTCAGTGATGAACAAAGAGTCTTTTTATATAAGAGTCCAGGGTCCGAAGCTCAGCTGTACATGCGGAGTGCAGGAATCTGCTAGAGGCCAGTGTTGCCTTTGCAGCGCGGCTCTTGTGCTGTGTCCTTTATCAGAAGACCAGTGTCCAGTATCTCACAATGCATGTGATGCTTCACATGGAGTCAATATCACCAGCAATTCAAGAAGATGTTCAAAATTGAAGAGGAAGGCTCAAGCCCAAGACAAATAATAGTCGTTATTTCTTGCAAACTCCTTGTATTTTACCATTAGAATTTATGGTGAATAATTGCACAGAGAAATTATAAAGACTCCTACAATTGTCCTTGTAAATTAATAATAGGCTTTCTTGATTGGGATAAATTTGCTGCTGAGCCTTCGGAAAAATTAAAAAGTGCAATGTCATTTAAAATTGCCAGAACTCGCACAGCAAATTACATCTGAGGTTAAGAATTGAGTTTTCCCCCCTCTTCTAGCTTATTCCATTTGCATGATCTGGAAATCACATTACATTGGCCATGTATTGTTAATTGGACATAGATTGCATTATCTTTAATATAAATCAAACTACAAATACTAAAATGAATTGCAAATTTCCTAATAGAAGATCATAAAACAATCTTTTTTAAAGTATCTCCCATTAATAATTTAATTCCAATTATATCACTCAGAAAACTTAAGTAGGAGACCTGGCAACTTATTTCTCCAATCATTTCTTTTACATAACAAATATCTAAGCCCTTTAAAATAAATATAGCCAGAGCAGAATTCATTGTTATAGAACAAAAATAAAAACACCAATAAGTACAAACTTTTCATGTCAATTTCAGGTGGAATACTGCATAAGAACACCAAATATACCTGAATCCTCTCTTTTCTGCCCACATCAAGGGTCAGAAAGAAAAGTCTCCTATAGGAAAGATTCACTAAGTTTAAGAACTATTATAATTAAAATTACAAAATTGATCATTATTATTCTATTTACTTTTTTAAAAGGTTCTCTAGCCCCTTAGATATTTCTATAAATATAATATCTTTCTAAAGCTATTGCATTGCCTTTAATGAGTTTATATTAAATATTTAATGCTGTTTAGGGCATATCCACTACTACCAAAAACAGTTATATTCCCAGCAGTCCCACTGTTTCAGGCAGAGGACTTGATTGATCCTCCTAGCCTGAATTGAGTAGAATGAAAAGAAGCAGTTGGAAAATAGCTGCAATCATTTAATGCAGATGACCTCTGACAGCCTCGCAGCTCTTCTATCTGAACAGAAATTTGCATGGGGTCTCTGTGCAGAGGAACAATGTAACCTAAATGGTAGACAATCTTTATTCTAATGAAGTGGGTGTCAAGGTCAATGTAAAACTGCAATGATAAATGGTGCACCACTAGGCAAGAGAAGTTGCATAGGCATTGTAGTGCTTTCACATTAATTGAAGACTGAAATGCACTGCGTGAAAAGCACAAGCCTCTCTTTTCACCATAATGTGTTAATGCGCCAATACCAAAGTGATTTCTTCAAGATGTCTGCCTGTTGACATGTATCATATTGCAAAAATAATGCAAGTATGGATTATGGAAAAATGGACATTTTTAGAATGTAGTGTTTTCCTAGAAAAGAATTACAAATATTAAGTAAAATGTTCCCAAACGACATCCTGACATCTAATGTAATCCCTTTGATCCCCTTTTCTTTTCTTTTTCTATTTAGACCTGTCTTTAATTAGTTTCAGCCAAGCAACCTTTTATAGAACCCTTCATTGGGTACTTTCATGTTGAGCTAACTGTAAAGGAAGACTGAGAAGAGAGAAGAATCATTCAAATGTTATTATTTCCCCTCATTTCGAACTTTTCTGCTTAGTCTGCAGTCAAGATCTTCAGGTGTTGTTTGTCCTGAATGAAAATGTAATAAAAAGCCTATGGTTTGTAAAAGAAAATAACTATTTTCCAGTGTGGGAACTAGAAAACTATAATCTGGTTGTTTGACATTGCCAAAATGACTATA
Source organism: Tarsius wallacei (assembly GCA_963574415.1). Lineage (NCBI taxonomy): Eukaryota > Metazoa > Chordata > Mammalia > Primates > Tarsiidae > Tarsius > Tarsius wallacei. The sequence goes on from CAUYQG010186636.1 coordinate 24,991, forward strand.
CAGAAATAATTACACCATTTCTTCAGTTGATCCAGCAATTGTGTTGCAGTCAATATTTTTCATGCCATAAAAATAAGGACAGTAAGCTGCTTTTTAAAAATCCTGATCTACTTAAGCCTTTAAAGGGGACATTGTTTGCTAATATACTCATTAGCAACCAAGCACTTTAACTTCATCAATTAAACAGGAAATGGAGTTGCACCATTAGTTTCACAATTTGCTAAAATACTGATAAGAGCATATTACTAATCATTTGAGAAACATTTTCAGGCTCAACTCATAATACAAACTGAATGCATTTTTACGGTTGACTTTTTTTTTTAAGATTCCAGTAGACTCAGTGATATAGCAACCTTTCCAACACTACGCTTCCTGCTACAAATAGATTTTAATAAAGCTATTACAGTTATACTAGTCAGCAATGGTCTGTAGGTCTGCAGGTCTGCAGTCTTGGTGACCAGGAGGCTATTAATATTCTCCACTATAAAATAAATGATATTGCTAGTCTGCAACCCTGGTGTAAAAACAAACTGTCTCACATAGAAATCAACATTCCTGAAATGGTAATTCAGAGAAAAAAAAATCTTAACATGAAGGATAGTGAAAAAGAAAAAAAAAGTTACTGATGAAACTGTTTAAAAAACTGTACAGCTTCATCTGTGTGTGATTTGTCAGGTCTGAAGCTTTGACGTGCCCAAGGGGCAGACCCCAGCGGGGAGTAGGCTGCCGAGCTAAATAGCTGTGAAAGAAGTCTTAATGTAGGATGGAATTCAAACTAACCTTGACATGACCTCAGGAAAAATATGCAAAAAGTAAAATGAATGCTCTCTGCAAGATACATCCTAATTTTGTGGTGGAACTGGTTAGTTTTACAAACATAACTGAGACCTTAAAAGAAAAATAGAAAACTAGTAAAAGGGGAAAAGTTTACAATTCAGGCAAAAAAAAAAAAAAAAAAAGTAAGTAGGCATGATGTGTTACTGTGAAGGCATGTGAACCATTTGGAGAGAATCCAAATAAAAACCCACACCAAACAATATTGTTGTCAGTCTGTCTATTCAGGAAAATTGTTTTTGTGTGTGTGTTTTTTTGTTTTTTGCTTTTTTTTTTTTAGGTTGAATATAAATGACACAAAGCCAAGATTACATCATTGCATTACAAAGTCTGTTGTGCCTTTTAGCAGAACAAGCCCCATGGATCTATTGGTTTAGGACAGTAATTCAGTAAGGAGGTTTTAATGTGTTATTTTTCCTTCAATGTCAATAAAAAAAATAAATTTAAGGAAGAAATGTCCCTTGTGCTCTCCAGTTTATTTGTTTTTGATCTGTATTTGATAAGCTGAACTCCAGTGTTAGTTGATGCATTCAATCCTGATTTGACTCTATTATAAATTTTGCCTGTTTTGAAGTGATCAGTTTAGTAGGGAGGCATTTGCTCTAGCCAGCCAAGAACTGGCTAACTCACTGGATATATGGAAATTTTAATTGAGTGTCAACTTGTGCAGAAATTCAATCCTATTACCTTCTCAATGCAATTTTGTAGCAATACCAGTTATTTACTACACTACTAACCAGATTTTAAACATAATTAAATTGCTAAGAACATACACCCAAAATCTAATGATTTAAATCCCTACAGCAAGGATATGAATTCCTGGATCAGGTGTATGTGCTTCCATTAGATTTTCATAAGGATAAAGTAAGCAGACGGATGCAATCACTTAGAAGCCCAGACGTATAGGGAGTTTTACTGAGAGCCTGTTGAACAATCACAGGCAAAGATCACTGTTTAATGGATATTATGCTATAGGTCTCTTCTTTGGACCATTTGTATTCATAAACCCAAACACCTAAAAGGTAGTGGTATACTAGTAAATTGGATCTGTGGGGAGGAAAAGGAGAAAAAAGATTTGTAGTGTTTGTTAACTTCCCTGGTGTAAATACTACCACAATGGCTGATTCAAATCTACCAATGGTTGTTGCTACCAGCAAAATTCCTGAATATTTAACAATATCCTCTCCCAAGCCAATACTAGAGCCAACTCCAATCAGGCAGGTGAAGTAAAGGAGTTAAGTGGCGCAAGGATAAGTTCTCTCCTATCTTTCTTCTAACTATTGCTAGTGTCATGGAAAAAGAGAAGTCTTTTTCTACTAGAAGAAGAAAAACAACGCATAAACACAATTTTTACTAACATCCAATCCCAGTGACAGAGATAAGAGGGCACAGTGTGAACTGTGAGAGATGGGAAAGCAAATGCCTCATCTAAAGAAGGCAACCCTTACTCAGCAATGCCAGCTGTTCCCATGTGAAAATATGGCTTTAACATGGCATTAGGATGGCCAGGTATCTAATTTTAAAGAAAATCCAAAAATACATATTTTTATGTGAATTCTCATAATTCTTATATGTTGTATTAACACTTTGTAACACGACACAGGCCAAACAATGTATCTGACTTGGATCTGAATCTGCAGGCAACTACATTTATTTCGGATGATAATAGACTCTAAAAGGGACAAAACATGCTGCCATAGTGGATTAAATCTAAGAAGGAGAATTGACAAATGTCAAGCCTGACAGAGTTAATACCCACTCCATCTCACCTAGCCACTTCCTCCCGAAAGATAAAAAACTTAAAACTGCATAAAGAGTGGAGGTGAGTAGGCTTCAATTGCTTTTGGGTTCAATATGAGTCAACAATGGAAAGTAGATGTAAAAAAAGGAAATGTGATCTTAGGTTGGAATGAGATGAACACAGGGTCAAAAATAAGAAAGATAACAGACAGATTAGCTTGACTATGACTTGTATTATGCCCAAACCTAGTTCTGCTTGGGTTCCATTTTTCTGAAAGGGACCTACATTTAACAACGTATTAAATGTCCAAAGGTAAGCACTTGAGGAAGGGGGAAGATTCAATACTTTCCCAAAGGTCAAATTGTTTAAGAAGCTTATAGGTATACAGCTAAGGGACAAATAGTGAGTGAAGAAAAGAAGGACATGTTAGCAGACTTTGAATATTTATAGGACTTTTGCACAGGAAATACTAATTTGTTCCACTGACCTCAGAGATAAGGCTAGGAATCAAAGGCTGAAGCATAAGTAGGAACAAAGTAAGTTCCTATTCACCAGTGGTGTCCAGGCAGTGACCAGAAGTCTACCTGGCTGGGATATGTTATGAGATAATGAGACATTGAATGAGTACTGGTCCGGAAGATAGAGTCTACAGTTCCTCTCTCTTTTAGAAAGTTGAGCTTCTTTGGACTTACGTTCATCAGATCAGACATAATAATCACATATTCTGGATAAAAGGAAAGCCAAGCCTGAAAAACACCAAGCTGAGAAGGTGTCACTTGCTGGAACAAGATCCAAATATAAGATTGTCATGTAGAAAAACCTGGAGAACAACAATGAAGCAAAGGCATACCACATAAAATGTAAACCGGGCAATCTAAACTCAAGACAGGGCACAGAGAATCAAAAGAAAGGACAAAGTTCAATGAAAATTCTGAAACCATCTTCAATCCTTCCTACTTTACAGAGAGGTATTTCATTGAATTTGAGGTATTGAATGAAAACTTTCAAGTCCTGTTATTTGGTAAATACATATATTATAGGAAACTTCTAGTATAGAATTTATGTGGTTAGGCCCATATTTCATCAAGGTCCTTTCTGTACATTTTTTAAAGACATAAACTTCAAGACAAATGAGGCTCTCAAAAATTTCCTTCATCAATATAAACCCTTCTCCAATAGATATCTAAGAAGTGCTTTATAACCCTTGCTGCCAGAAGCATGGGCCTAATGGCAATCTCTCCTCTATGCTATGCAACTTCATGGTTGTGCTATATTTTGCTGAAAATCCACACATCCTAATGGGTTTTCTGTGCATTCCAATGCACTTTGGTGACAAAGTAGATCATTGCCATAATACATCATGACTGCTCTAATTATGGTTTCATTATGATGCACCACATCAGGGCTATCGTAATGTCATGTCAGCACATAGGAAGAATAGTTATGCAATTATGTAATATCTGTTAGAGTATGCAATGTAGGAAAGAAAAAAGACTTAAGGAGCAGTAATTAATACAATGAAACTCAGTTTTCTCCTTTATAAAAGTTTCCAATTTAAAAATATTATTTATTTTGCTTTCCATCCCCCAACCTAAACAAACACCTCTAAACACAATTTTTGTTTAATTAGGCACAACTACTCAATTAATCAATTAATTTTTTAGCGACAGGGTTGCTGCCCAGGTTCAAATGCAGTGGCTATTCACAGGTGTGATCATAGCACACTATAGCCTCAAACTCCTGGGTTCAAGTGATCTACCTGCCTCAACCTTCTGAGTAGCTGACTACAAGTGCATGCCACCACACTCAACATTACTACATAATTTAATGCATTTTCAAATAAAGCAAAATAAGAAATCTTTGCCTTTAGCTGTTTTCCGTATGAAACAAAAGAATGAATTTACCTAATATGTGCTACAAGAAATACAGTAAAAATTAAAGTAACAAATTAAAGTCCATTGGAGGATTACTATTATGCATACTTCAAACATATCAGTTACATTCCTCTGTCTTCCTTGACCTTTGCACTTCCGTGACATAGCACTTCTTGCCTCACCTCCTAAAATTCGATTTACCAGCCAAGTCCTAAATAAACTATGATAATGAGGTAAGCATTGATATCCACATTTACACCCCAAATCTGCAACCATAAACTTTGCCTTTAGTTTACCTGCCAAAATCTACCCAAATATCTATAAAAACAGAAATCGTATTTGTCTTGTAAATTTGGAGAATAAACTTTCAAAGAATGATGGCTACATCTTCTTTGGCTGACCATAGAGTATCTTGAATATTTGAGACCTTCAGAAAGCCTTGAGTCAATGAATAGTTTCTCAAACTAAGTGATAACATGAACTGCTGTTTGTTGTTTTAATTTACAATCATAGGAGCACTTATATATCAAAGCTTACCACATATCTGTATAGCTGAATTACAGGCCTGTTCAATGCAAGTATTTATAATGAAAATGCTGATGAGGCCTAAACTATGGATGTGTATGGTTGTCAGCAGCAGCCGCCGCCGCCATTTCAAATATAGATATATTTTTAGCATTAGGAGGCACCAAGTTTGTTTAAATCTGGACTTTTTTTTTCTACAATTGCAAGTAATGTTAATAACACACTGTAAATGTTAAGGCTAAGTGTGCAATGTCAAAATAGACTGGATCTCTCTGAAAATTGGAAATTCAGGCTTTTCAAACATAATCCAGATGTTTGGCTTTTATTCAGATTTCAAGAAAGAGGGAACTAATATGATATAAAATTCATACATGCATATTTCATTAGTGCCTTTTGTATTGCTGAATTAAACATTCTGAAACGTGCTTTTCCCAAATCACATAGAGTTTTAAACCAAAGCAGTTGCCAAGATGGTCCACACCTCAAAAATAATGCCAAATTAATTTCATAAGGAAGAGACTATATATTTCTTATGTTAACTCTTTTGATAATATCTCCTCACAGAGATATCTTACTTTCTCTTTGAGAATAAGAAAAAAATGAGAAGTAGAACACCGAAGTCCTTGTAGTTTATCAGAAAAATGTTGCTACAGAACATGGTGATATTGAAATCTATGAGAATCAGTTGCCTAAATAAGGGCTGAAAGCACTATTGCCCTTATTGTCATCATCAAAAAAACTATCTTTTCAAGTTTAGTGCAAATGGGCATTCCCCAGGGACTAAGGATTCCAACATGAGAAACTGCACCCAGAATTTACCATATGATGGTAGGTGTTAAGACAAGAGTTGATCAAAGCATTTCCAGGGTTGCCTAACACAATGAAAGTGCTATTATATCTTTATGTATTCACATCATGACTTTTTTTTTTCGCAGGATATTTTTAACTTTCAAAGGGTTTTCACATCTATAATCTTAACAGATTCATAATGCTATGGAGCTTTTCTTGGTGACTGCTCAAATCCCTGTATAGTAAAAATATTTGACGCCTTAGGCTACTTTTCTAGGATATCTCTGGTGCCTTCACTTCAGATGTGGACAAATGTGTCTTCAGAATTAGATTATAAGCTTCTGCAGTGCAGTGTATGAGGTCAGAGACCATCTGTTGTTCACCCCTTACCCACTGTAATTCTTAGCATTATGGTTTCAATGTAGGAGGTCACTGGAAAAGATCTACTGATTTGAATTTCTCCCAAAAGAACATCCAGGTGGGTGTATGTCAGCTGTAGAAATATATGCCACCTATAGTGTTGGTACACAACAATGAGTAGAATGTGACTGCCATTTTTATCTTTGAACTTCGTTCTCTGCGAAAAGCTTATTTGGTAAACCATCCAATATTGTCCTCAATTTTCAGATAGAACCCATGAATGAAGCTAATTGTTTCTCATGGCCAGGAATGGTTAACACAAGAAAAACATCTATAAAATCTATCAAAGACAAGAGGAGGGTGACAGCAGTTCTTTGAATATGTTAAGAACCCCTTTTATGAAGCAGTGTTTTCTCATAGCAAGAACATTTGGTCAGGATGCAAGAAGCTAAGTCTAATTTCCAGTTCTCATACCAGTATGCTACAGACTTAAAAACCTTCTGTTTTAGTCGTGCCCTCTCTTTGCCTTTTTGTTTCTTTGGGGTGCCTAACCATATTTATCAGAGAGATATTTTAAGAAAACAAATTTTAGAGATTTTAGGCTTTAAGTCTTAATCACTGTTGCTAGAGTTTCAGAAAGCTTGACTGTCATTTCAATGGATTGTTCTCTTCTTTTGTTCTCCTTTGGCAAGCCCATGGGGGAAGTTAGTATTATTACTTCTGTCTTACAGATTAAAAATTGATACATTGAAGCTCAGTGACTTGCCCAAGGTCAGTAAGATAGTGCTAACATCCAGAAATAGAATTTAGGATGAATTCAGCTTAGCATGCTAGGCCATATGACTCCTTTTGAAAATGCATCTTTAGATCTTGGTCCAAGTCTGAGGAAATTAGATCAAGAATACCATTCAAAGTGACTTTGGAATAGCCAAAACACACTTAAGGACCCCACCCACTCTTTTAGCCTCTATGGCCAGATTCATTTTGGTGTAGGCTCATCATCAAAAACTCCATAGATTTTTATTTTTTTATTTTTATTTTTTGAGTTGGAGTCTCACTCTGTCACCCAGGCTGGAGTGCAGTGGCATGCTCTCTGCCACCAGCCTCAACCTGCTGACCTCAGGCGATCCTTCTGACTCAGCCTTCCAAGTAGATGGAACTATAGGTGTGCGCTACCACGCCTGGCTTATTTTGGGTTTATTGTAGAGACAAAGTCTCACCAAGCTGCCCAGGCTGGTCTTGAACCTCCAGGTTCAGGCAATCCTCTTGTCTCAGCCTCCCAAAGTGCTGGGATTACAGGTTTGAGCCACCATGCCCAGCCCACAGATTTTTAATAGCATGAGGTTGAGGCAAAAAGGACGGATTGGAAAGTTCTCACTGATAGTCACGCCTGCCACTCAAAAGAATGGCAGCTCACAGTTTAAAGAATCTCTGGCCGGGCTCGGTGGCTCAGCCTGTAATCCCAGCACTTTGGGAGGCTGAGGTGAGTGGATTGCCTGAGCCCACGGATTTGAGACCCACCTGGGCAACTTGGCAAGACCTCATCTCTACAATAAATCAAAAATGAGCCGGGCGTGGTAGCGCGCCTGTAGTTCCAGCTACTTGGAAGGCTGAGGCAGAAGGATCCCTGGAGCTCAGCAGGTTGAGGCTGCAGTGGCCGGGAGCGACCACTGCACTCCAGTCTGGGTGACAGAGTGAGACTCCAACTCAAAAAAATAAAATAAAATAAAATAAAGAATCTCTGGTACAAGTGGAAATTTATTGGTACAAACCAAGACCATAAAGAGAAAATCTTGGTTATGATAACTGATTTTGAGCATTTTTTTCAGGTTTGTAAGGGAGTCTGCTATAAACATTCAAGGAAGTTTATTAGAACAGTTTAGTCAAAGAGAAACAGAATGTTTGTATGTTTGTGTGTGTGTATATACACATACGAGTATGAAGAGACATGCATGATGAAAGTAAGGAGGGAAAAGCGAAGATTTGGAGAACAAAATGAAGGAAATGCATAGACACATGGAGAAAACGTAATAAGGAGAAATTACAAAGGTTTAGCCAGATAGGGGAAACAATTACTAGTCTACACAGAATAAATCATAAAAACCACATGAAAATAAACAGCACTGCAGAAAAGGAAGGAAATTACAGCTAGAGAGAGGGTCTTCAGTGAATGACTTCCCTGAAATAATCAGATGAAAAAATATGATGATGATGACTCAAAAATTTGCATAAGGGCTAAACAAATTCATAAGAGCAGACTGAAACCAAAAGAAGCAGAAGTAAGATATGGCCAATTAGCACAGACTACAGTCAAAACTATAGCTAACTTTTCTTTTCTTTTTTTTTGAAAGGTTGAGGTAGATGGATAGCCTAAGCCCAGCAGGTCGAGACCGCGGTGACCATGAGCGTTCCACTGCACTCCAGCCTGTGTGACAGAGTAAGACTCCCACTCAAAAATAAATAAATAAATAAGCAAATAAATAAATAAATAATGTCTTTTATTTTAATACACATGACTTTTGTAATAAGATTTTTTGGTCTGTTATACCCATTTGTAAGTAAGACTGCAAACTTCCCATTTGTTTTTATTTTCTATCTTAGAAATAATATAACTGTTGTTGGGCCACATTAGAGAGTAAAATAAGTCATATTAACATAAAGTCATTAAAAAGTAAACATTATACATGTGTGTGTATGTAAATAAATATATATATTCAATTCCCATCTTTTAGAAAATACTTCAACAAAGTGTTAGTATTTGTCTTGACTGTTAATGAAGAGAGGAGGAATCATGTTGACATGTTGATTACCCAGTAATACTAATATATATATATATATATGTAGTACTACTTATTTATATATATATATATATATATATATATATATATATATATAAAAATATTTTAGATGGCTTCTCACTCTGTCATCCAGGCTGGAGTGCAGGGGCCTGGCCATAGCTCACTGCAGCTTCCAACTCCTGGGCTCAAGTGATCCTCCTACCTTAGCCCCCTGAGTAGCTGGACTACTAGTGTGTGCCACTATGCCTGGCTAATTTATTTTTTATTTTTTTGTAAAGACAGGTTCTTGTTACTTGCCAAGGTTAGTCTTGAACTCCTGGCTTCAAGCCATCTTCCTGCCTTGATCATGCAAAATGCTGGGATTAGAGGCATGAGACACTGTGCCTGGCTATTAATACCACTTGTTAAAACCTATACAAATGCAACTGTTTAATATCTCACTATATGAGTGATTCTATAAACACGGTGACAGAAAAAAAAAGTCAAACATTTTAATTTGTAAATCAGTGAGATTCAAAAAATATTGTGAAAAAAGAAAAACAAAATTAAAATATATATCCGGAATCAGATCACCCATGTTTAAACTTTGCTTGCATTTCTTACCAGCTGTATACTTTCTTAGCCTGTAAAGTTGCATGCTAAGAAAATATGACATTTGGGGTAACCCACTTCAGGCCTCCTCTCTTTTCTGGAGAGTTGTGTTGTTTAATAAACTCCTTCTTTCACTCAAAAAAAAAAAACAAGAAAGAAAATATAAATGTGACATTTGACATAACGTTTCTCATTTCTTTTATGCCACTGGTTTGTATATTTGTGTCCATAGCTTCTCTTTACTCAATAAAATATTGAATCTAGGAATCAACACTCAATAGAATGAGAAAAAAAAAGCTTGCCTTTTATTGACTTTCACTGAACACGTGGGATAAAAGATTACAAATTGTCACTGGTTTTCCTATTTTATCCAGTGTGTCTTTTTGGTTTTGGTAAAGTCTTAGAAGCATGTCAAGCTAATTCTCAGATGTGAGGTTTTTTCCCCCTACATTGCATTCTGCAGTGCACCTATCACCATTCCACTTATTTAATTTCTATCTAGCAAGGCCCAATTCAAGTATCATTTCTTCCATGAAGACTTTCTAAAAAGACTAGCACTTATTTTTATACCACACAAATTTGCTATCTTTGGTGTCATTTTATATGTTTTGGTTTTACTTTTCTAAATAGATTATAAATTACTTAAGAAAAAGGATAACCTTTTTTTAATTTGACTCTCCACAGTATACCATACTACCTAACAAATGGTTGTTGTTTCATCCTCATATAGTCACAAATGTGAGACAATATCATTCCTTACTCTTTTAAGTAAAGGTAAAATAATTAGACTATTAATTCCTAACATATGTATTAGGACATATGGGTATATGTAATTTTCAAAGTATGAGAAGATAAGAGAATTAAGGTAGAAACTATCTTTGTGCCTAGGCACACAGAAACTGATACAAATTTCATAAATTGTTAGTTTAGATACTAATGAGTACAGTTTGCAAGGTAGAAAAACTTGTAATCAATTTTTCCACAAGCAAATATGAATCTGCCTTCAATAATACAGTTCTCTGGAGAAATAGTCCCAGTAGGGAATGTGAAATTAGAGTGATTGCCTGTCACTAGGGCTTCCAGGGTAGACTTCGGATTCACATAGGAGCCTATTCCTTACCAAAATGCCTCAGGGACCATTCCAGGTCCTTTCCTCGTAGACAGATAAATGCCTTTAGCTGTATTTGCCGTGACATCCAATGTGACAATTCAAATACTATATAAACTAGCAGTGTGCATACCACAACACAAGCAGAAGGTAAGAACAGGCTGCTCATCTGATATGAAATTAATATATATCTGTACTGTGCTGTGAAAAAAAATTGAGAAGCATTTGGTAATCCTGCCTAAAGAAAAAAGTAGGAAAATTACAATGTATGGAAAATAAGATGTCAAGGAGAAAGCCGAATTTCCATGACAGACTAAGCAAAAAACACTGTAGAGAATACAATTGAATAGTTATCTACCACTGAATAAAAGTAAAATGGAAAGGAAACTGTCTAAGAAGTTTCATAAAATATGTATTTCTGACACTATCTGAAATGAAGAAAAAATAGAGTGGCATTTAGAAATTAAACATTTTTTATGGTAGTTTAAAAACATACAAGCATATCTCATTTTATTGCACTTTGTAGACATTGGAGTTTTTACACACTGAAGATTTGTGGCAAACTTCTGTCAATCAGTCGATCAAGTCCATTGGTACCATTTTTCCAACAGCATGTGCTCACCTTGTGTCTCTGTCACATTTTAGTAATTCTCACAATATTTCAACATTTTCATTATTATTATATCTGTTATGATCTTCTGTGACCAATGATCTTTGATGTTACTATTGTAATTTGGGGGCACCATGAACCACAGCCATATAAGACAGTAAACTCAATGAATAAATGTTGTGTGTGTTTTGACTGCTCACTCTTCATCCTAAGAAAATATGACCTTTAGCCTCCCTATTTCCTGAAGCACAACAATATTGCAATTAGGCCAGTTAACAACTCTACAATGGCCTCTGAAAGTGAAAGGAAGAGTCACACATCTCTCGCTTTAAATTAGAAGCTACAAAAGATTAGGTTTAGTGAGGAAGGCATGTTGAAAGCTGAGACAGGCCAAAAGAGGTCTCTTATACCAAACAGCCAAGTTTGGCTGAACCAAAGGAAAGGTTCTTTTCTCGAAGGAAATTAAAAGTGCTACTCCAGTGAACACACAATGATTTAAAAAGTGAAAGTATTTTTGCTGATAGGGAGAAAGTTCTGGTGGTCTGGATAGACGATCGAGCCAGTCACAATATTTCCTTAAACCAAGGCCTAATCCAGAGCAAGTCTTTAACTTTCTTTAGTTCTATGAAAGCTGAGAGGGGTGAGGAAGCTGCAGAAGAAAAGTTGGATGTTAGCAGAGGTTGGTTCATGAGGTTTAAGAAAAAAGCTGTCTCTAACATAAAAATGCAAGGTGAAGCAGCAAGTACTGATGTAGAAGCTGCAGTAAGTTATAGAGATGCTCTGGCTAAGATCGTTGATGAAGGTGGCTGCACCAAACAACACATTTTCAGTGTAGACAAAACAGCCTCATATTGGAAGAATATGCCGTTTATCACAGTTAGAGAGAAGTCAATGTCTGGCTTCAAAGCTTCAAAGGTCAGATTGACTCTCTTGCTCAGGACAAAAGCAAAAGCAGCTGGTTACTTTAAGTTGAAGCCAATGCTTATTTACCATTCTGCAAATCCCAGGGACTTTAAGAAGTATGCTAGCCGGGCTCAGTGGCTCAGCCTGTAATCCCGCTCTTTTGGGAGGCTGAGGTGAGTGAATTGCCTGAGCCTGTGGGTTCGAGACCTGCCTGGGCAACTTGGCGAGACCTCATCTCTACAATAAATTAAAAAAAAAAAATTAGCCGGGCGTGGTAGCGCGCGCCTGTAGTTCCAGCTACTTGGAAGTCTGAGTGGAAGAGTCCAGCAGGTTGAGGCTGCGGTAGCCAGGAGCAGACACTGCACTCCAGTCTGGGTGACAGAGTGAGACCCCAACTCAAAAAAAAAAAAAAAAAGAATTATGCTAGATTTACTCTGCCTGTGCTCTTTAGAAATGGAACAACAAAGCCTCGATGGCGGCACATCTGTTTACAGTATGGTTTATTGAATATTTTAAGCCCACTGTTGAGACCTACTGCTCAGAAAAAAGATTCCTTTCAAAATATTAATGCTCTAGGCTGGGCTCGGTGGCTCAGCCTGTAATGGTGAGGCGAGTGGATTCCCTGAGCCGGAGGGTTCGAGACTCACCCGGGCAACTTGGCGAGACCTCATCTCTACAATAGATCAAAAATTAGCCAGTAGCACACACCTGTAGTTCCAGATACTTGGCAGGTTGAGGCAGAAGTTTCCCCAGAGCCCAGCAGGTCAAGGCTGCGGTGGCTGGGAGTGTGCCACTGCACTCCAGTCTTAGAGTCAGAGTGAGACTCCAACTCAAAACAACAACAACAACAAAACAAAATATTAATGCTCATTGACAATATGCTTAGTCAGTTGCCCAAGAGCTCTGATAGAGATGTACAGGGAGATATTTTCATTCCTGCTAATACAGCATTCACTCTGTAGCCATAGATTAAGGAGAAATTTTGACTTTCAAGTCTTATTATTTAAGTAATAGATTTCATAAGGCTAAAGCTGCCATCGATAGTGATTTGTCTGATAGATCTAGGTAAAGTTCACTGAAAACTCTTGGAAAAGGTTAACCATCTAGATGCCATTAAGAACATTTGTGATCCATGGGAGGAAGTCAAAATAGCAACATTAACAGGAGTTCGGAAAAAGTTGATTCCAACCCTCGTAGGTGACTTTGAGTGGTTCAAGACTTCAATGAAGGAAGTAATTGCAGATGTGGTGGAACTAGTAAGAGAGCTAGAATTAGAAGTGGAGCCTGAAGATGGGACTGAATTGCTGCAATCTCATGATCAAACTTGAACGAATGAGGAGTGACTTCTTATGGATAAACTTTACTCTAGGTGAAGATGCTATTAGCATTGCTGAAATGACAACAAATGATTTAGAATATTATATAAACTTAGTTGAAAAAGCAGTTGTAGGGTTTGAGAGGATTAACTCCAATTTTGAGATAATTTCCACTGTGGATAAAATGCTATCAAACAGCATTGCAAACTACAGATAAATCTATCATGAAAGGAAAAGTCGTAATCCCGCGCCTTGGGAGGCTGAGGTGAGTGGATTGTCTGAGCCCGCGGGTTCGAGACCCGCCTGGGCAAGCAAGACCTCATCTCTACAATAAATCAAAAAATCAGCCGGGCATGGTAGCGCGTGCCTGTAGTTCCGGCTACTTGGAAGGCTGAGGCGGAAGGATCGCCGGAGCCCAGCAGGTCGAGGCTGCGGTGGCTGTGAAAGTGCCACCGCATTCCAGTCTGGGCAATATGGTGAGACTCCGACTCAAAAAAAAAAAAAAAAAAGAAAGGAAAAGTCAATCTACGTGACAAACTTCGTGTCTTATTTTAAGCAACTTCCATGGCCACCCCAACCTTCAGTAACCACTACCCTAATTAGTTAGCAGCCATCAACATTAAGGCAAATCCTCTACTAGCAAAAAGATTACAACTCCCTGTAGGCTTAGATAATCTTTAGCATTTTTTAGCAATAAAATATTTTTAATTAAGTAATTTTTTTAGGCATGTCATCGCACATTTAACAGACTACAGTATAGTATAAACATAACTTTTATATGCACTGGGAAATAAAAAGACTTGAGTGACTCATTTTATCACCATACCACCATACTCACTTTATTGTGGTGGTCTGGACCCAAACCCGTAATATCTCTGAGGTATGCCTGTATTACATTTACCCATAAGTTTGTTCTGTGAGCTTTTGAAATTGAGTCTTAAAACTGATTTTGCTAGATTACTTATAGACAAAGTCAATTGACTAATTGAGGTAACCTTTGATTTTTCTCACCAAAGAGAGAATACTGAAGTTTGGAATGGACCTTAGAGACACTCAGTCCATCCCCCTCACTTTGCAGATGAAGAAAATGAGACCTGAGAGGATAAGGATAATTGCCCGAGGGGAATCCAACATCCTTCTCTAGGGCTTTATCACATGGCTTCTCAATCTTCCTTTGCTAACACTGGTCTTTAGTGAAGCTTAAAAATGAGATCAAAGAAAACTCAAAAAAGGATCCACAGAATAAAATAACATAAACTGGGGCATTGAGAGGAGGACTGTCCTTTCCCTTCAAGAGAAATTAACAATATAGAGATCTGAGCTTCAGTGGCCTTTGTCTTTCCTGAGAAAGTATCATCAGTTTGCCCTGTATCCATGACAGTGGACTGAATCATGACAAAGCTTTTAGAGTGATAACCAAGTTTCTTTATTAAAATCCACTTTGGTGTATGTGTGTGTATGCATTCATCTCTTTTTATTTTGTTTTCACTGTTAATTCATTTTATAAAAAGGTCGGTGTTAATTTATTTATGTTTCAGGGCCAAACATGAAATATAGGGTTCATAGTGCAATTTCAGAGCAGTTAAGCCACCAGAGAAGTGCTATAAAAACACTGTACCAGCCAAAGTTGAAAGAAGTATATTGATCTACTTTCTGATTTTCTTTGGGTCCCACAAGCACAATAGAGTATAGGAGGCCACCTGGTGGTGAAATGAACCAATTTAATGTTACACTGAAAAGCAAGCAAAACAGCTTAGGTTGTTACAAAAGGAAAACTAGAAACTGGGGCAAAAGAATGATAGTCAACAGGTATTAATGCCATACGTCAGACAGAAAATTGAGTTGTGAAATCATTCAAGTCTGTAAAATAATGCATTTCCCTCAAGTGCTGCCATAATAGTTATTATTCATACCGGGGATAGGCTAACATTTTCTGTGAAGAGCCACAGAGTAAACAGTTTAGGCAAGCTGGCTACATGGCCACTGTTTAAACTACTCAGTTCTACCACTGTAGGGTAAAAGCAGCCATGGAATTATATAAATGAATGCACCTGGCTATGTTCCAATAAAACTTTATTTTTTAAATGGGCAGTGGTCTGGATTTAACCTGCAGACTAATTGGTCAATCCCTGACTCTGTATTATGTATTTGGCATATACTATTTACCAAACACATGTACTGCCTCATGGGATCCTAACAACAACCTTCCAAAGTGGGTATTATTATTATTCCCATTTCCTAGATTTGAGAACTTCAGCTTAAAATGTTTAAATAACTTGGGTGGAAGCTGCACTAACTTCTTTATTGGAAATGCTTTGTGTAACCTCATGATCACTTTTTTCTCTGTGATTGCACACACTTGTTCTGACCCTCCCTCCCATTTCTCTTGCAGAGGCTGCATTCCATTTTCCTCAGTGATGACTTTGCTCCTGTTTCTCCACCTCATGTTTGAAATGTTGTTTGCCTCTTACCATCTCTTTCTCCATCACTTCTTTTATGTTTAAAAACTTTATGTCAGTTTTCATAACAACAGATGTAAGCAAGCATGAAAAAGAGACAAAAGCAATGTATTAAAAATAGATAGCCACATATACAACAATAAGCCAAGGAAACTGTCATACTGTGTATGCTCCAAATGGAATGTGAGCCAAAAACACAATGCTCACTCTTACATAAATAATATATTATGCATCCACTGGGAGAAGAAGCAGCTCTGTCCCTAAATGGAAACAGGGATTTTTTTTATGTCATTTTCTTTTGCTTTTTAAACTTTTTTTTTTTTTGGTATACACTATAAGTCATACCATCTCAAACAGGCCGTATTCTTCTTTCAAACCATCCATGAACTATTTTATTAACTGTTAATAAAAGAGAGTTGAAAAACCTGATGGAGAAATCCATGGAGCTTGTTAAAGCCCCTCAAATATATGGATTTACCAGCAGTCTCTCAATATTAGCATATTTTCTACTCAAAAAAAGGATGGAAGTGGTTTCAGTTAGGTGGTATGTAGACAAAACTGGAAAAAAAAGACTTAAGATATTATTTTCACCAACCAGTTATGAGCACCAATTTTTTTTTAACTTGAAACCTACAAAAACTTGAGAAGTGTGACCATATAGAAAACAGAGAGAAGAGGTTTAATTACAGAGCATGGATTCTGGTTGATTTGACAATTAAACCTAACAACAGAGGGGATTTATACTAGATATAAGAAGACTTTCAGAGCAGGGAGAGTTGTCAAACATTTTAATGGAAGGTTGTGGAATTCCCTCTGGAAAGATCGTTAATGGAGGACAAATTCTCTCCTATCTGGAATGGATAAAAAACAATTCCTGAAAGAGAGTGAATGAAATAAAGGTCTTTTTGAGGTCACTTACAGTCTTGAAACTCCACTGAAATACTCACTTTCCATGGAACTAAACAACTTATAAAACCTCTAAGAGGTTAAATTTTGGAATATTCAGGAGAAAACAGTCACTAAGCAGGTGATTCAATTCAGAAAGCATTTATTGAGTGACAAATATTACCTATCCCTGGGGAGATGTCCACCCCAGCGGGGCACAAGATTAAGCAGCAGTGAGAATAACAGACAGGGCTCACAATTATTCACTTCAGTTAAAAATTAAAAGAAAAAAATCTTTGTGTTCCAATCAGCTTTCTGGAACTATTTCCTGAACTTGGTGAGCTCAAAACTCCCACAAGAGCTGGCTGTCACATGAGATTTCTGGCATTACTCATGGTATCCCTGGATCTTTTTGTAAACAGAAAAGGCTTCTGACAGTGTTTCCATACTTTATTTCTTTTTCTAACCCAAACTTGGACGGATGGAGCCTAGTGAAACTATCATCAAAACATGGATTATAAGATGCTAGCCAAATTTGAATTCTTTTGCTATATTTCCATGTTGTAGAAAAAGATTTCAATTAACTCAACCCTGGAGATTCATTTATACTTAAGTTTTAGTGAATATGAGGATTTTTGCCCATGGTTTCTAAGGCAACCATTGTTTCACAGAACGGGTCTTTAGCACCACCAGGAAGATGAGAGTGAGGAAGAGGAGAGAAAAATCATACAGACAGGAAAGTTTAGCATTCATATTTTCAAATCTCAGCATGTCTCAGCTAAGGAAAACTGAAGAGAAAGGACAAAGTTCAATATTAAGTTAGTAAACCTAAACGAATGTCACGGCAGACACAAACAGGGCCAAGAAGTGCATTCATCACAAATCTTTATCAAATTCTAATTTTAAATGGTGCGTCTTTTAACATTTTCTTAATTGCTTAAAATCATTAAGGTTCACAATTAATTGCTACGTAAAAATATTATAAATGATCATATATGTGGATTATTTTTAAAGATTATGAATAGTGTAAAACTTTCTAAAAATTGAAAGTGTGGGAGAAAGTTTCCAAGAATGTCACAACCCTCTCATGATATTATAGCAGTACATTTAATTTTTAAATTTTCATATTCTGAATTAGCTAGCTATAGCTTTGGGAAGATGAGTCACTCTTTTAGATACAAATACACTCCCTCTAACCTCCCCCTCTCATCATGACTGACTCGGATTAAAGAGCCAGCCCAAGTCCAAGTCCCTTATTGTTCTTCTTACCTCTTTCATGATTACATTTTCAGAAACACACACTCATCTGAAGTCATACCTAATTTTCTGCAATAAACGTGTCAATAAACTCTCTTGCCAACTATGGCACAAGAACAAATTGTGCTGATCTACCTACCATTTCTGATGTATTTACATCTATTGTTTGATTTTTAGGTTTTCCATTTGCACAGTATATGTTATCCTCATGTGTATAAATAATCATACCAGTATGTACCTAAATAATCAAGAATACATCAGAGAATTCTATAGTTTGAGAGGTTGGAGACTAGTCATGGAATTATGGTAATTAGTCATATATTTTTGTGACATTTATGTCCCAGACACGGGTGTCTTTGTCCTTCCCTTCCTCTCTCCCCGTTTTTCCTTACCACTCTCTCTCTCTTTCTCCCTTATATCAACCTTGCCAAGTCTGATTACTCTTAGTATTAAAAACTGTCTTTGGCCGGGCTCGGTGGCTCAGGCTGTAATCCCAGCGCTTTGGGAGGCCGAGGTGAGCAGATTGCCTGAGCCCGCGGGTTCGAGACCCGCCAGGGCAACTTGGCAAGACCTCATCTCTACAATAAATAAAAAAAAAAAATTAGCCGGGTGTGGTAGCACTCTCCTGTAGTTCCAGCTACTTGGAAGGCGGAGGCGGAAGGATCGCTGGAGCCCAGCAGGTGAAGCTGCGGTGGCTGGGAGCGGCAGAGTGAGACTCCAACTCAAAAAATAAAAAAATTTTAAAAACTGTCTTTAATGTACTTTGATTTTTCAAGGAGATAGATTTTTATTTATACATATATTATAAATGACCATAATGTTTTAGAGTCAATTATCAAGTTACAATTTTTTTTGTTTTAGTTGGAGTCTCACACTGTCGCTCAGGTTGGAGTGCAGTGGCATACTCATGACCACCCCAGCATCGACCTGCTGGGCTCTGGCGATCCTTCCACCTCAGCCTTCCAAGTAGCCGGAACTACAGGCACACACTACCATGTCTGGCTAATTTTTGATTTTATTGTAGAGATGAGTTCTCACCAAGTTACCCAGGCTGGTCTTGAACTTGAACCTGCAGGCTCAGGAAATACACTTGCCTTGGCCTCCCAATGTGCTGGGATTATAGGCTGAGCTACTGAGCCCAGTCTCTCTCTCTCGTCTATATATATATATATATATATACATATATATATATATATATTTTTTTTTTTTCTTGAGTTGGAGTCTCACTGTGTCATCCAGGCTGGAGTTCAGAGGCAAGCTCACAGCCACCACAGCCTCAACCTGCTGAGCTCAGGTGATACTTCTGCCTCAGCCTTCCAAGTAGCTGGAACTACAGGCACGTGCCACCATGCCCAGCTAATTTTTTGATTTATTGTAGAGACGAGGTCTCGCCAAGTTGCCCAGGCTGGTCTCGAACCCTGGAGCTGAGGCGAACCTCTTGCCTCGACCTCCCAAAGTGCTGGGATTATAGGCTTGAGCCACCGCTCCTGACCCACAGCACAATATTATTAATAAACAATCAGTAAACAGACACAAACCTTGCTTTCCTGTAGTGTGGTGTCTAACAAAAATTACAATAATTAATTCTTAAATATGGTTTACAAATTCCAAATTTACCATCATGATTTAAAAATATGCGTTTAGTTAATAACCAAGTATTCACAGCTAAATAATTCTCAAGGAAGGCTTTCTCAAGAAGGCACTTGTGAGTATTAAAAGAGAAAATACTATTTGTAATGAAGGTAGCAAAACCCAATATGCCAAAATTTATAACACAGAAATGTGTTCCAGACTGAAACTTGGCATATATGAAGGAATTTTGTACAGTTATTTATATATGCATAATTTAAATGTCTTGGGATTACAACATATCTGGTTCAAGGAATCTGTCTTCATTCAAATTCAATCCTGATGAAAATTTTTTTTATTAAATAAGTTAATACTTTGTGTATGTATGTATGTGTACACACGTATGTATGTGTGAATACATATGTTTGCATGTGTACTTCCACAAACTTCCCAGTTTTCAATGGCTAAAAGGAGATGACAAGGGGAATATTAAAAATTACAGTTTTTCTTTATTCAAATGTCTATGAGAATATGAAATCAACTACATAGGAAAGCAGCAGAAATAGTAAGCCAGGATGAGTTTTAGGAGGGTATAGATAACCTCCTGGAGAAGGGCTAGAGCTCTGAGGTTCAAGAAAGTTTAGAAGTAAAACTGAAATAAAACCAAAGGCAATAGGCTAATAGCTTATTTTTTCCCTAGTTTCAGAAAAATAATATGTGTATGTGCTCACACATACATGTGTGTATATGTGTGTCTGTGTGTTTTGTCTTATGCAAATGAATCAAGGTTTAGCAGGAAGACTAAAGACATTCCCTCTTAGTTTACCCCAGTGTGCCTCATTAGGGATAGAGTGTTGCAGAAGTGTCTAGTTTAAGAATGTATGAGTTTCACAAATGCCCACATTATTAAAAATATGCTTAGGAATGCCCTTGTTTCTGAGAACTGAAATTGCTTCCTCGACAGGACTGGGAAAATGTTTTTTTTGCAAATGATATTCCTATAGAGCATCTCTCCGTGGGGACACTTCTTCAGTAAATTCCTTTGGCAATAACAGGATCCATGAGGTTCAGTCCTCCTAGCGCAATGATGCCCTTAGTGCATCTCCCCAAAAGCATAAATATTTTCAGCCTTAGTTTTCTTGACTCTGACAAAATGCAGGAGGGCCCACTGAGGCTCAACATGGCAACACTTCCCCAGGGTGCTGAAGTGCTTGAGAAAGTTTGGGGACTTTCACAAAACAACCTGATGATTGGCTAAAATGCCAACATAAGTCTATCATGTTTTCTTTGCAGAGGTACCATCTAACATTTCTTCTTTCTATCTTAGCACGAAAAGCTCATGTAGATGGAGGAAGTAATGTTCTTGCAAGAACTCCACCTATTGTACATAGTGTGCAAGCAGAAAGACCATGAACATTAGAGTCACCCAAATTGGGTTCAAATCCTGACTTATTTACTTAGTTCTTGCGGTCGTTATTGGTACAGTTCAACAAATATTTCTACCTTTCTGCCTTTCAGGCATATGGTAGGGCTGCATTTCCTCACCCACTTTGAAGTTGGTTGGAACCATGAGATTAGTTCTGGCCAATAATTTTGAGTAAAAGTGACACACGTCTTTTCCAGGTGGAATGATTAATGGCAAGAGTGAGATCCTCCAGAGCTTCCTTTTCTCTTTGCCACGGTGAGGGACTATTTAAGAGGGTGGCTACTCCACTAGTCTAAGTCCTGGGGTGAGGAAAATGCCAAGCAGAGCCAATAGCCAATCAGTGATAGACGTAGTATGCATGAGAAATACATCTTTGCAGTTCTAAATCTCTGAAATTTTGGGGCTGTTTGTGGTCTCGGCGTACCTTAGCCTAACCTAAGGGACTAGTCCTGTACCTTCTAAGCTAGCCACTTAACCTCTTTGTGTTTTAGGATTAGTGTCTATAAAATAGAACAAATAATCCAGGATCATTGTGATGCAAGCAGGGCACTGACACAATCATATAGTAAGATTTGACCAATTAATGCTAGTTTTCTTCTCCCTCCACTTAAATCCCAACACTACACAAACACACTCACACACATATGCACATACATAAACGCACCTCCCCTTTTATCAAATGGTGAAGGAGACAATATCTGTTTTTGGTCCTTTTTCTAGATTTCTTCTCTCTACCCTTCCCTTCCCAATGCCATTCCATTTAAGCTAGATGTTAAAATTGGCATTTAATTCAATATTATTCTCCTGCTTCCTCCCTACAGAATATCTGCATCTAGTAGAGTGTATTCTTTTTACCCCAAAGAAATAAATCTTAAAGTGGAATTAAAGGCAGTATAGACAGTAATGAAGATGGTTGGGTTTTGGAATTCCTAATACTACAAAAATGATATACCTTGGGCAACCATAAATATATACCTCTTTCTAAAGTTAGACATGGTTATGAGATAAGGACATAAAGAAGGGAAGTTGCCGGGCTCGGTGGTTCAGCCTGTAATCCCGTGCCTTTTGGAGGCTGAGGTGAGTGGATTGCCTGAGCCCGCGGGTTCGCGACCCGCCTGGGCAACTTGGCGAGACCTCATCTCTACAATAAATCAAAAATTAGCTGGGTGTGGTAGCGCGCGCCTGTAGTTCCAGCTACTTGGAAGGCTGAGGCGGAAGGATCGCTGGAGCTCAGCAGGTCGAGGCTGTGGTGTCCAGGAGCGGCCACTGCACTCCAGTCTGGGCGACAGAGTGAGACTCCAACTTGAAAAAAAAAAAAAAAAGAAAGGAAGTTCCCCTTGGTGCTCACCACTTATTCTTAACAGGCACCAGGATGTCTTTTGAAATGGCTAAAAAATTATCTAGGTATCTCTAGCCCCACCTTTCTGCTTTAGAAATACATCCATGATATCCTAATAATAGTAAAAACTAGAATAACAAATATAACTTATTTAGATTCAATAGCATATATATCTTATACACTTCCTTGTGACTATAGTTGTAATAGCCAATGCCTTCCTGATGTAATTACATGGAACATTAAGCCTAACATTTATCCTTTTTATATCAGTACTCCTTTGTCAATGATAATATTTAGTTTTCATCTTTAAACTTTGGTACTCTTTTTTTAAAAAACAAAGTAAATAGCCCCTAATTCATACCATAGCTGTCTGTAAAGTTTAATCACACAGTAATTGATTTCTAGCTTCAAACCAGATTAACCTCAATATGAATATAACCACTAAAGGTGAGTAATTTTAAAAAAGGAAATGCTAAAAAGTAGGTGAGGACTATTTCCATGAAGTCACTGACCTGAAACATACACGTATACAAATGTATTGAATAGTGCAGGAGCCAAAGATGGCAGTGACCCAAACACCTTTTCTTATTAAGAATTTAAAAGTTCCTCCAGTTTATTTTATAGAAAACAGAAAGAAATCTCCAAATATCTGAGTTAAAGCCAAAGCTCTCAGCTTAACAAAGGAGGAAACATTGCATGTTCCCACCTAATTAAGCTAAAGTCATTTTTCAAAATACTAAAGGTTGAAATTTTTCATAATTTAAACCAAAATTTTATTAGCAAACTCTAATTATTATCCTGATTGCAATGAATAAAACTTCCCAAACAGGTCAACTCATTTAAGTGCTATCTGTAATCATTTGGATTTTAACATGATGGTTATTACTTATTACCCTGAAACCAAGCAGCACAATGAGATATTGATTACTTTTAACCTTTAGATCCAAGGATTCAAGAAAGGTCAGAGGAGGGGAACACCCTACCTCTCTTGGCTGGCAAACGAAAAGCCTTCAGGAGAATTCAAATGATTCCCATTGGCCAAGTAGATCCAAGATTAGTTTATTTTCTGGGCTGAAGAAATTATGACGCTTTAAAAAATAACACTCAGCACATATTTAGTGAGTGCTACATTTATATAACCAACGACCTCAGATGCGCTTCACATCACAGCAAGTCTCAGGCTGTTAACCCTTTTTACCAAGTTTTGTTTGTGAAAGGATCTTTATTGAAATGAGATAGTAAATGTAGTAGCTTTCATTGGAATAAATTCATCTCATTAAACTAAGATCCCTTGGTGGGTTCCAAAAGGCTGAATACAATCATTGGCTGCTGTTGGCCACTAACATTTCTTTTTCCATGACAGCATTTAGAAATATTTTTCACATTTATACTGCTGAAAAGCAATGAGTTCTAGGTAGGGTCCAGCAGAATTACAGGCAAGAGAAATATAACTGTTATGTGTTAGATTAATTTGCAGAACACTTGGCATTATTATTGCCAAGTCGTCAAATTGTTCCAAGTTGTTCCGGAAGGTTGTTATTAATAGTATGTTTTCTGAGGAAAGTTCTGTCTACTTTTGGAACTGCATTTCTGTTGCCAAGGAAACTCCTTTAAGCACAGTTTTCTAGGAGCACACTGCTGCTTTTGTTTGCCAGTGTCCTATTCATATCATCTAAGTAAGCGTTTTACATGCTCCAGACTTCAGTCCCAAATGTTGAAGTTTTAGCCCATTTAAGTTGCTTTTTCAAACATAGCTAATGCCTGCTATGATTTCTCTTTCTCTCTCCCTTTCACCCCCCTCACTCTTCCCTCTCCATCCAAGCCCACTCTCCCTGCCTTCTTCCCACTCTGCCTCCAACATGCCCAATTCTTACTATTCAAGGTTTATTTTTTTTTTAACAGTTGCAGTAGGGCAGATAGTTTTCACACTTTTTGATACATTAACTTTAATTTGAATAATAATTCCATAGGTTGTAGCATTAGTCCTTCAAGTGTTAATTATCTTTTCAATCTAAAATTAATGTAGTCATTTCCTACTGACTCGGCTACCCCATTTATTGAAGTGCTGAGGAAAACATGTCATTGAGTCCTGAGCCAGCCCTGTTGTTGTGATTAAGCGTGGTCACATGGCCCATCTTTGCCTAAAGGAGGGCCCTGAGAAAAGGTGACAAAGACAGTGATTTCCTGTCAGCAAAGAGTACGACAGGGCTGTCTAGAAGTGATGCAAATGAGGGGAACTTTCCCCACGGCTTGTTTGATCCACTCTAGGCCAGAGCCGGCCAGGCCAGGGAGAGGGGGAGCAGCACAATGCCTCAGAGGCCAGCCCGGAGAGCCAGCGCACCTTCCGGACAGTAGCTCACCCACTAGAGACAAAAACTGCTGGCGGGGCTTCCCTTCCTTGCCCCTCCACACACAGAGCCAACTATTTCTTGGCATCCTATTCTCTTAACATCTTTTTTTTTTTCTTTTTAAAAAAGTGATTCAAATAGGAATTATAGGCTCCAGCATGAACAGGGTTTCAAACATTGTTCAGAAACCACATTCATCAACTATTTCTTCTCCGGAACATTTTCAGGATGAGTTAGTTTTGCCTTCTCTCAAAAAAATAAAAAATATATATTCAAGTATTCATAGCAAACACTGATTCATCAAAGTTCAAATTAATATGACAGTTAATCTAAGGAATTTTTGAACTTTAATAAAAATGGAGCAACAAATTCATTTCCAGATAAGCAGTGGAGACAGCCTAGGTTTTTCCATTCTGACCACTTTAAAAATGACTAGATAATGTTATTTGAAATATTATAATGATTTTTAGCATATTCTTCTTATCTTAATGGAGTTTTAATCTAACATACAATTAGGCTATACAATTAATCTACCGGGAAAGAGGTAAAAAATTATCATTAAATTCTTGTGCCTGATATAGCTGGTACATTTTTACCTTGACTGATTCAATAACTAGTAATTTGTTTCATTTTGAATAATCAAGGTAGAGATGTAAAACTCAATGCTGAAATTCTAACATAAGGCCTAATTAACAGAATATAATTTTTTGATGCATACGTCTATTCTATACACCAACATGTGAAAAAAAATAAAGCTAATGGATCTTTTTCTATTTTAAGTCTAGCTACTGTGACCTGGACTATGAACCAAACTAGCATTACATTTTTAGGAGCTCAACTTTAGTCAGAACAAAATAAAAGAGATCAACTCCAGAGAGCTGAAATTTGTGAATTTATAAAATATAGATATAGCATAATTAATCTGTTTTCTATGATAAGTTCATATCTATGACAACATCATTTTAGCGTCAATAGATATAAAATAACAAGTCAAATGTGTCCCATTTTTCTTCTTTTACTCTGTATTTCCTATTCCTCAGAATTACTAGTCCTATTCCATACACATTTCTTTTAAAAGTCATAATTCTTATCTCTTAACGCATTCCTCAAATCTCTAAAGTAACATTTTTCCCCCTCCTTTAAAATTTATCACTTTCTCTGTTTTTCTAAACCAAGTCTTCTTTGATTATTTAGTTTTTAAAATGTGTTGTTGTTGTTGTTTACCATTTCTTACCTATTCATCCATCCACCCATGATTTTAATTTTCTCCTTTGCTCTTTTTTGTTTGATTAACTTTGTGTTAACTAATTTTAATTGCATTTCTTTTTTTAATGCTTACATTTGTCTCTCACTTTTCATCTCTTCTCCAATTTATAATAGGGATGTCCTTGCTTATTAATCCCAACTGACAAAACTATCATTGAAAGAAGCCACCTTTTGGTGAGAGCTGTACTCAAAGTCTTTAAATATTACCTGGAAACAGAGTTAGAGAAAAATAATTAATTCATTGGTTAGAGTATCGTGTTTAGAAATTTACTTGTAAGAAATATTGTGGTTAGAAATTTCTTTACCATACCACTCTAAGCCCCTATATTTAAAATCCTAAAGGAAAATGTTTTCATATCTAAATATTAAAATAAACTAAATTTTTAAAACTTAGCCTTTTTCTTATGGAAAGCATACATTTTTTTAATTGAGCACACTTTGCTCTTTGCTTTCGCTACCAGGAAGTTCAAAATATAATTTTTGGTTCATCTTCAGTAACTATAGAGGACCGACTTTTCATTTTGTGCACAGGCATATTAACTCTTCTCACAGAAGTAGCCTCTAGTCTATGTATATTTTTCCCAGTTATGATATGAATTTATATTTTAAAAATATTTTTATTATTTTCATGTTGGTTCTTATAAACGACCTCAAATTCATAGCATGGTAAAATGTAATTTATCTATTATCATTATATTATATAAATGAATGGTCTTTTTCTTTTCATACACAAGACATGTTTGGATAATACTTGTACCAATGGAGAAAGATATAGAAAACTTGCTTTTTTCCCACTGAAAACTAGAACCATATAAGTAACCAACTTCTGCAATTAAATTTTAAAAACTTCAATGTAAATTCCCTGAAAATATAAAGGTCTTAGTTAAAGTGAGAACTAATTTCACAGTATTTTTAGCTGGAAGGGTTATTTTTATCCCTTAGAAATCATATACAAGTTACTCATTGCTTAACGATGATGATATGTTCTGAAAAATCAATGTTAGACAAGTTTGTCATTGTGTGAATATCACAGAGAGTACTTACACAAACTTAGATGGTATAGCCTACGACACACCTAGTCTATGTGGTATAGCCTATTACTCTGAGGTTACAAATCTGAATAAGTATGTTATTGTACTGAATACTGCAGACAATTATAACACAATGTTAAGTATTTGTATACCTAAACCTAGAAAAAGTACAGTAAAAATATGGTATGATAGTCTTTTGGGGACAACTGTTGGATACGCAGTTCACCATTGACTGAAATGTTGTTATGCGATGCATGACTGTAATCTCATATTTTATTGATGAGGAGCAGCTAAACTATTCACTCAAGGAACAAATCTATAAATGGGGTGTTTTAGTGAGCTTCATACTATCGGAAAACAACTCTTGTTCAATTATAACAATAATCACCAGTCTGCAACTTCTGAATCTGGCCCTTGAAATTAACCCTTGGACTCTGGAACCTCACACCAACCTAGGATCACTAGGAGGTCTGTCATCTGTGCTCCGTAGGTAGCAGAGAACTGGCAGTACTTTGTGCATAGGTAAGGAGCCCCGACAGGGCACACCCTCGCAGTACTATGAAGTCAGCGGGGAAGACAGTATAGCAGCAACAGCATCAGCCTGAGCTACAACTCCTGAATTGTTGAAATGCTTCCAGGTCACCCAGTTTATAAAATTTATAGGATGGGGGAGAAGGTGTCTTGAGCTTCTCTGAGCCCAAGAATAATGCCACCTTTGATCTGTAGAAATGAAAAAATGGAGCTTTTCCTTCGCAAGTGGGTTTTAAATATTTCTCCATTAATAGTTAATGCACATGCAGACCAGCAGAGTGACAGCTCCCAGTGATTATGAATTCTGGTTTCGTACCTCTAGTCCAAATAGAAGCTGAACTTTCAAAATCATGGTGGTTACTTTTGACAAATTAAATTGTCCTACTTAGGAAGGTAGAAGGAATGAAGAGAAAGAAAGTGAGTGGGAGCAAATTCTCCTTGGAGGTAATTCTCAGATTGAGGAAATAAAAATGAGAAAGGACTACATTTGTGTTTTCTAGGCTGACAATACTGCCAATGCTTATTAGAAAAATAGATATAGAAGGTCCCTATTCAGAGGCAGGGTGAGACAGAAAAGGGGGAAGGGGAGTCATTGGTAGTATGACTCACTGTTCAAAACAAAGAAGAAAGTATATTTAAGGGAATGGTAAGTTTTTAATAAGAATTAGGATGCTCTTAAGACTTCAGTTTAAAATTAATTCAAAAAATGACCTTAAATTTCTAACAATATAAAAATAACAGATACCATTTAATAGAAAATCCACTTTACAGCCCATTGCGGTATTAAGGCTTCTAAATATGTCAGGTTTTATCAATGTATTCTTTGCCTGTTAAACCCAGTTCTTTGCCTTTATAAGTTCCTTGTGTATTTTGCTGGCTTTGGGTAACCAAGGTATCATAGTAGATGCTCCCCATTCAGGAGGTCTGCTAAGTGGATAGTCTGGGGTATTTATCTGTAACTTCACATCTATGAGTTAAGGCTAGGTAATTTTCTACTGGAGACCAAAATACAAAAACTGATAGGTAAAGTGAGGAAGCTGCACCTAATGTTGAAAATGCAAAATAAGCTTTGCTCTCACTGACTACCATCTTGCTAGTTTTTATCTAACCCACCATTTTCAAATTGTATACCTTAGGGATCAACCTAGGACTTCATAAATGTATATATCCGGGTCTGGGCATAACTATCTGTGCCAGGAAAAAACTTGAGTGACAAAATACAGAGAGCCACCCAGGGAGAGGAGAACAGAAGTTTCTAATGCTGTGATAGCAAGAATAAAGATTCAGTCCTGTCTATAGTCTCCCAGGATTTTATCATCACTCAGCTGAAGATTTCCTTTAAGAGTTTCAATGTAGGGCACCCAATCTCAAATCAGGCAAAGTGGGGACCAAAAGGAGGCCCAAACTTTACTTGTATGATGACTACCTGTATACTTAATCTGGATTGTACCCCACATTTTTAAAATAAAAAAGATATATATATATATATTTTTTAGTTGGAGTCTCACTCCGTTGCCCAAGCTGGAGTGTAGTGGCATGCTCCCGACCACCGCAGCCTCAACCCGCTGAGCTCTGGAGATCCTTCTGCCTCAGTCTTCCAAGTAACCAGAACTACAGTTGTGCGCTACCACGCCCAGCTAATTTTTTGATTTATTGTAGAGACAAGGTCTCACCAAGTTGCCTCTCGCCTTGGACTCCCAAAGTGCTGGGATTATAGGCTTGAGCCACTGCACCCAGCCAAATAAAATAAATTTTTTAAAAAAATAGAGGAGTTTCACCCTCAACCTTTCATCAATACCAGGGATTATAAGCTTCACTGCCATTCTTAATTTTTTAAACTCACAACTGTTAGTGCAATAGCAACTATGTAAAGTGTTTGCTCAGCCATGTATACAGCACAAGTGCAAGGCATTTTTCTTGGTGTTATAGAGGTATTTTAAGTCATGAAGATGATACAGGTATGTGGAGATGGATTGGAAATGCTGTCAAATGGGTTGGGGGTCCTAGTGAGTTGTCACTAGGACTGGGGAGCATGAATAGTGCATGTTCTATAGAGAAAGGAATAGTCCTACAAAACCAACAAAAATTGTTTTGCCTCAATTGTCAATGGTGCTCTTTATAAGAAATGTTGGTAATGCATTGGGATCTTCTGGGGTCAATAAATATAAAGATTACAGACCATTAAGGTGGTCTCAAATGGTATTTAAAGCCTAGCAAGACCTAGGGACCAATCAGGGGTCTCTATGATTTATAGACAACAAATTCCTCACCCAAAGCATCCATTCAGTTGACTCCTAAAGAAGCAGATTAGAAAGAGGAATGGGATATTGATAATGTAGACCTAACCTGAGACTCTGGGATTCTTGGAAAAGACCTGAAATTAATTTTCCTCATTGGTTTTTCTAATTCAGGAACTACCACAAGTTCTAAATGACTTCTTGGTCAATATCCTTAGGATCATTTTGGAGGTTTCCTAACCTCTGGAATAATAGGGGGGCTCACATAGAGAAAGACCCCACAAACCTGACCTGTAGCATTTTCCTTTGGTTT
The DNA here is from genome assembly GCA_963574415.1 of Tarsius wallacei. Taxonomy (NCBI): domain Eukaryota; kingdom Metazoa; phylum Chordata; class Mammalia; order Primates; family Tarsiidae; genus Tarsius; species Tarsius wallacei. Next base: position 55,101 of record CAUYQG010186636.1, read on the forward strand.
CTAAATCAATCTTGAAGTTTGCTTATAAGCCAAATGCAAAGTTAGCGCTAGTCTAATGAACAGAGCTATGCTGAGCACCTAAAAGCTGAAGAATGGTAACAGGACATGAGTCACAAATAAAAAGCCACAGTACAGAAAATGTTTGGAAAAATACTATAAACCAGAAGTACTGAGTGGGTGGAATAATAGCCTTCAATATGCTGGGACAGGAATTCTCAGGCAAAGCACTTACAAGGAAACCACAAGAAAAAGAAGACTGCATTTTTTTGTTAAATGATTTCCTATTAATTGTGATGTAAATTATATGGATGTGATTTTGACAAAGAATAGCACTGTTTCTGAAAAAATAGTGGCTTATGTGCAAAATACAAAATGCATCAAGAAGAAATGTTATTTGGCATCATGAGTGCAATAAAGTCTGAGATAATGGCTTATGATTAGGTAACCTTTTATATTTATTTTTCCTGTTTGGCTCAATTTTTAATACTTAAGTCTTAGGAATAAAATATTTTTCTGTCATTAAATTAATATAGATTTATAGGGAATTTTCATATGTAATTCCTGATCCTGACATGAAGTGTGAAGTAACCTAGCTTTGGTTACAATAGGTCAAGGCTGTTACTGTAACAATATGGTATGCCAGAAGATATACTGGATAACTTTTCTGTTACTGTGGACAGCTATCCATATAGAAAACAGCAAACAGTCAACAGTGGATTAACGTTGGACTGAATTCTTTTTTTTTTTTTTGAGTTGGAGTCTCACTCTTGTCCAGGCTGGAGTGCAGTGGCACACTCATGGCCACCTCAGCCACGACCTACTGGGCTTAGGTGATTTTTCCGCCTCAGCCTTCCAAGTCGCTGGAACTACAGATGCACGCCACCATGCCCGGCTAACTTTTGTGATTTATTGTAGAGACGAGGTCTCACCAAGTTGCCCAGGCTGGACTCGAACCCCCAAGCTCAGGCAATCCTTTCGCTTCAGCCTCCCAAAGTGCTGGGATTACAGGATGAGCCACCACACTCAGCCTGACTGAATTCTTTAGAGAGTAAAATGTCTCTCATTTTTTGAGTCCCTGAGGATCTTATATCTTCTCTTAAAGTAAAATAATTCCTAGGGGACATTTATTAAAGTCAACTAGACCCTTGAAAAGTACAAATATCTTTCTTTAGGGGCGGTAAAATTCAAAATAATTTACTAAAGAAAGGTAACTTAAAATAATAAAATTGAAGAAGAAAGAAGACAACTTTTATTTGACCTTGAATGTACTTCTTATTCTATAAGAAATTTTTAAAAATTAGAGGGTAGTTGTTTCTTGTCATTATACTGTTGCTGATTCTGTGGTTAGTTATTAATTTTATTTTTTATGATTCACAATCTGCTCTTTGAAATATGCCATATGCTCAAAGCAATTCAAGGATGACAACTGTCAGAATTACTCCAATAAAAATTGCCTAAATGAGGAAGATTTACTGCAGTCTGATATTTCAGTGGAAAGTCCCTCTTTCCTCCCTGACAGCTTTTTCAGGCACGGTGAATCTTACAACCATTTTTTTTCAGTCAAAATCACATGATTGTTTTATAAGAACTTCTAAGACTATTTAAGTAGAATTGGCAAAACACACTAGGTTAAGGGTGAATTAGCAGACATGGAAAACAATATAGATGGTTATTAGATGGATTGCTTACAATCAATATGTGAGTTCCAAGCCAGTTTTCTTAAATCACACGCAAATGTATTGACTTAATAAGACAACGTCTGCTCTATGTATCACTAATAAACATTAAATTGGATGAGCCCTGCACCCTGGTAGCAGTAAGCCAAACTGAAGGCGCATTTCTTTTTTCTCTGGGAAGATCTGAGGAGTGGATAGAATCCACCTGAGTGCTCCAATCATAACACATTTTGTTAAATGCTACCAGTCCATTTATCCTTCGTTTTGTTTCAGTCTATTTATTAATGCAGTTTCATTTATTGCTATTCATCTTGAAGATAAATCGTTGTCCTTCTATAGAATTACACCAAATAGAATGTGATAAAGGGAACTTTCGTGCAATTATGATGTCGGTGCAGCCTGTCAGCACACAAGGGATGGAAATGAGTTTGGGGATGGGGAAGGGAATTCTAATAGACACCATGATACATACAATGAACGAAAAGATATCCTGAGAGAGAGAGAGAGACTTGTCAGGCTAATCAGATCTTCCACAGCAAGGTAAAGGCAGGAAGGGGAGCTCTAACCTTGTAAAGATGCTGCTGCTGCTCCTCTGACATCATCAGGTCGTGGCTGTCCATCACAAGGGACTCCATGTCAATCAGCCAATCCCAGAGCTCCTGATATTCTGAATCAAAGTCCAGAAGCCTGAAGATAAGGCACAAAATGTAGTATGCATAAATACAGTGTAGTTGTTAAAATCGCATATTAGAATAATATATTCTTGAAAACCCATGATGTTCCTAGTGATACCCATGAAAAGAGAAGAGAAAAATTTTGTGTTGCTACAAGCGGGCAAAATATAAATTCAAGCCTGTGACACAGCCATCACTTAGATTTTGAAAACATAACATACAATTGCAACGCTCATACCTGAGACATGTATCTCCATTTGCTAACCCTTTCTGAGGATTTGCAGCACTTTAGCAAAATGACTACCACAGCGTCCTTGAAAAACAGCACTGTCATTTAACAGGTTGAGAAGGGGAAGGTGAGTGACTTGTGGTAGGTAACATGGTCCAGAATTTTGAATAAGGACAGCACCCTTAAAATTTGGACCCTTTTCCTCTACTAGGTTTTCCATACATATAAGTCCCAGTCAATTTATGATTAAGAATACTAATTTAATGAATTTCTCTATAATGAACACAATATACTATCAGATCCAAAGTATTATTTTCCTTGGGAAATGGCTCAATCATTTGTCTGTCCCTCTGCTGTCTATCTGCCTATCTCTGCAAACATATATCCTACATTTATTGTCATGGATGAGTAGCCAGCATTTCAGCTTAACACTCAGAGATAGGCTTGAGTGACTCTGGTAAGCCAGTGAGAACCAGTGGCAGATCCAGCATTAGACAGGTGTTCCCCACAGACATGTAGGAAACAAAGGTAAGGACAGGAAGTCAAAACAATGAATCTTTGAATAGCCAGCAATCATTAAAATTCAAAGGAGGATCACTATGGTTTTCAACAAAATAAATCATTAGAATAAGGAGCTTAAAAGGATTAATGTGATTCTCTATTGAAAGCCTGGTGAATAAGTAAAGCCCAGATTCTTCCAAAACACTGTGATCAGAAAATGAAAGTGCAGGATGAAAAACTATGACTTTGTCCTTCCCCCCCAAAAAATCTAGCTCCTAAAAGAAATCCTACAATCTTGTTAAACTGTAACTGAGCAAAAGCCTATCAGTACTAATGAAGCAGCAGCCTCAGGTATGAATTTGAATTTTTCAGTTGAGTATTTTATTACTGCCTGTTCATGTCTCTATACATTAAACAATTGTTTTCCAAGAAAACGAACACTCACTTTTAATAACATAATTTAATCTTAATAGATCTGTCAAAAAATTTAAGGTATGCCTGGTGACTGGGGTGGGGAGACTAGATCTAGAATTGTCTGTTTTATTTTACTTTACCATAATTATGAAGAGCCTTGATTAGGACCATAAGCATCCAAGGGCAAGAACCAACATTGGCAAACACTTGGAATTGATTAATAAATGTTTATTGAATGCCAGTGATGAGTATAGTAGAAGTAGCCAAAACCTTCAGTAAAGCTATGGTGGCCTAAGGAAGGGCTTCTTAAACTGAAAATCCTGATTCAGTAACTGTTTGAGGGTGGGGCTTGGAATGTTATATATAAATAACAAGTGTTGGCAACACTACTGGTCTGTGAACTACCCTTTGAGTAGCAAGGACTTCTAGCATCTGTGTGATATATGAACTAGTATCCCATTTCAAAACACTAAAACAAAACAAAACAAAAAACCCAACTATTGTGAGAGGGACAAACAAAAAATAAACCATCAGGCTTTCTTTATTGACTCTGTGACTAATAACTAGTAACATTTGCTTATGTGACAGATATAACTTAGAAATACCTCCTGAATTATGGTCACCATTTCTCCCTGCACAGTCTCATATTTTAACCATAAAGATATGGGAAAGCTAGACTGCCACCCACAAAATTAGGAGAGTGTGATCCTGGGGAATATTAAAAGCAAAGGGGAAGGAAAGGAAAAGCTCACCTCTTCCAGTTCAGTGGATTTGGGGAATAAGAAGGAAATAAAGGTAAGAGGAACAGGTGCTCGGATGTGCGTTCTCCCCTATCTTGACCTAAGACCTGGAGAGGGGGCACGTGAGACACGTTGAGGAAAAAGTCAAATACACAAGGATGTAAGTTGTGTCCTGCTAGGAACTCTGGAAGGAGAATACTGTACACAGTGTCCCCGCAATAGCCTGGAGTGAGGATATTGCAGACAACGAGAGAGAACTTGGGTTAGAATTCTTTTGCTACTCTGTTCTCTCATCTCCACAAGAAGAGACTCCAAGGTTCCTAATAGTTCAGCTGGTGAACTTGACACAGGCACTGCCGTGCAACAAAGGCACAGTGATCCTGCAAGGAGAACCAGGTGGACCTCTAAAGCCAGACCTCAGAGAGTTGGTAGGGCCAGTGAGGGCTAAGATGAGGCTTAGTCAGCAAGAGAAACACTGGGGCCTGACCCATCCAAGAGATAACACATGCTAGAACAGTCACAGCTCCCTGTGGAGGAAACCTCATAATACTCTCAACAAGACCCATTTCAATCAACTCAGCCAGCCTATGCCCAAGCACTGTGTTAAGCCAGGGAACCCCACTGCACCCCAGAAACATAAGATCATGTAAACTCCTATATGTTCAGATGCCATCTTGGTGAAAACAATGGAGAGGAATAGGATATCTGGAAAAACTGAGCATTGATCCCAAGAGGTTATTCACTAAAAATAATGTTAACTGATTGGGAAGGCTATAACAAATTTAAGGGTCTAAACTCTGATCTTAAAACAAGTTTTTTTCTTGCTTTTCTATGAAAGTATGGTATAGGATCTCTCATAAATACTATCAATCAGCAAGAGAAAACAAAGAAGCTTGTTTGTTTTTCATCCATGTGTATGATAGATAAAGAAACCTGGATTATGACTAAGCAATTCAAGGGCAAGGGATGAATTTATTATCTTTGCATCCTCAGTGCCCCACATAATACCTGGTGAATGATGATGAAGGTAGATAATGAAACTAAAAACCTTCAGTAGGGCAAGGATGACTTCAGCATGTGGCAGAGATAACAGTGTCTCATCACCAAATGCCAATACCAAAGCAACCAGTGCCTCACAAACAGACTTCTTCACTCATTCTGCAGGTGAGATTTTGTTTTTACTATATATAATGGCACGTTCTCTTACTTAAAATGATTATCTGTAGTAAATGCTCAATCATTGTTAGTTGCCGTCCCATTCCTTTCACCTCCTCCTCTTTTCTCTATTTAAAATTAAGGAGGGTTATGAACATGAGAATTACTAATGAAGAGATTTTAAATCAATAAAAATATATAGTAATAAAATGCTCTAAACCATGGACATTGTTTCCCTGGCTTTTTACCATGCATTTGTATCTATTGAGCTGTTCCCTTCTATTGTTCTCCTCATCAAGGGCCTTAAACAAAAGTCATTTCCTCTAGTTATATGTATTATACCTAAGACTTTTTCTCAGTCTATACTGGGGACCTGCAAGCAGCAAAAGAGTCTAAGACAACACTCACTCAATTCTCCAGTCTAGTTTTCATACTAGCTGAGAATATTTAGGTTTGATATTTGATTTGTAAATGCTTTGGTACAATATTTTGTTTCATTGGTGTAGAACCAGCACCAAAGTCCTAAACAGCGAATTCTCACAAAGTCCCGGTACAGTGAAAAAACAAACACCTTTTTTTCCTTAAAAGCATTTGTGCCTTATTTCAGATTCTTAGCCACATGTTAATTCACAAGTTGGAAAAGACCAGAGATTTTTACAAATTTAGTGAAATCAAACATATAACTATAGCAAATCAAAATAAATTACTGAATTTCTTTGTTGGTCCTTTTGAAAACTTCTGAAATGACTACAATTTTTTGTTGTTGTTGGTTTTTTTTTTGTTGTTGTTGGAGTCTCACTCTGTCGCCTAGACTGGAGTGCAGTGGCATGCTCATGGTCACTGCAGCCTCAGTCTGCTTGGGCTTAGGTGATCCTTCCACCTCAGCCTTCCAAGTAGCTGGAACTACAGATGCAGGCCACCACTCCCGGCTAATTTTTTGACGAGGTCTCACCAAGTTGCCCAGGCTGGTCTCAAACCCTCGGACTCAGGCAATCCTTTCATCTCGGCCTCCCAAAGTGCTGGGATTACAGGTTGAGCCACCATGCCCAGACTGAAATGACTGCAATTTAATGTGCACATTATTCCAGGAAACTTCTTAGGTAAGAAAGTAGTTTACTTTCTTTTGTTTATATTACATGCACAGCTGTGTGTTTTTCAAGTCATTTTATAAAAGACAATATACTCCAGGAAAAGTGCTAGCTACTACACAGGAAAACAGAAAAGATCATAGAAAAGTAAATTTATCAAGGGTAGAGTACAACTAGTTAACAGTTCTAGAACCCCTTGAAGAATATGCTGATTTTCTCAGCTGAATTCAGAAACTATGATCTTCTCTTGAATTTGTAGTGACTAATGCCCGTCTCTCTTTTTTGAAGAGAAAGAGAGGTGATTAAAATTGTGACAAGAAGCTCAAAATCTTTTAGAAATATGAGTACAAAAACTAGTTTTTTGGAGAGACTTTTCTCATAAAATTTTCTTTGTAATTATGCATGGGTTTATGTCAGCTCATTCATTCAATCTGTAATCTCCACGATGTTAAAAGGTCTGAAAGCATACCATTTTAGTACTCTATGAATATGCTACATTCACTATGAAAGTGTTATGAAGCAAACTCATATATATACTCTATGAGAGTGTCATAAAGTAAATACATCATCAAAATGGTATATTTTTGATACCTTTCCTCTAAATTGCCATATACCTGGTCTTAAATGGGTTCACAATAAAAGAATTGGACATTCTGTTGTAGGTATAACATTTTAGGAGGTTTAAAAATTTAATCACATTATGGGAAAAAAGTCTTTAAACTGAAAGTCAGTTTTTGTTAGACAAATATAGAATTATGAATGCATTTATTTTATAGCCTGAGAATCTAAACTTAGAAACAGAGACAAGGCTATAAAGAAATAGACGTGCAACATTTTCTTTGGTGTTTATTTCTAAGTTTGGTTTTAACTATTATGGGTAATTGCCAAAAATATTTCCCAAAATCCTGCCCACTATTTTACTCTGCCTTTTTAAGGTTAAAAAATATTTCAGGGCTTTTATAAATAATTAAAATACTAACAAGATTATTTAGTATCATTTTTCTGCAGATTGGATGGCAATATATTACTTGTGAGGCTGACATAGTTTAAGAAATAATCCTTCCTCTAAACCCTGATGGGAGTTGTGTTTGACTAGCTAAGTGTTTGAATACATAAATGCATTCAGCCTTTGGTATTTAAAGTGAGCATCATTAACTCAACATTTCAACTTAAACTTTGCTTAAACGATAAAGTTTCACCCAAGTGAAATCAATGGGAGGTGTGTGTGAATATATGAGGTTTCAGCTTGGCCCACTAAGGAATTTTGATGAAAACAGACAACCAAATGAAGAAATCATCAAAATAGAGCAATTATTACTTGAAGAAAAGACAACACTAAAAATCATCGCAGTTTTTCTACCTAAGGCTGAGTAATTGTGTGTGTGTGTGTGTGAGTGTGTGTGCATATGTATGTATATTTGGGCATTTAAGAAGCCATTTTTTTGTATGCTTAATATTCATTTCACACTAAGACATCTAAAAACATCAGACTGGTTCCTGAAATACCACCTTGTCTATATAAGGAGTTCTATTAAATGATCCAATTTTCTTAGCTTCTTTAGCATATTGATTCTTTCCCCAAATATTCACCAAGTGTTCACTTTTCACATTATTTGCCTAGGGACGTTTGCCTCTGGTTTTCAAAAAAAGACACTAAAGGGGGTGGTAACAAAATCTTACAAAAATATAGCAATCTTGCAAAAATATACTAATAATAGATCAGAACTTCCCATCATCCTCTGTTCCATGTGGCATGCAAGCACAGAAGGGAGATATAACAGTGGCACCTAGCCCAATCACAATATCACTGAAGAATAAAATTGAGCTTTCCAGACATGGAATCTGATATGCACAGTTGCATGTAGAATCCCTTTCCACTCTAAACATATTAAAGTGTGGACACTAATTTACTATTTTGAATGAAAATTCATGAGCAACTTCCTCATGAGAAAAGCAGCCTGCCTTTGCCATTAATAAATAAAAAGGAATATGGAGTTCTTTCCAGCTATAGTTTTCTCAGTTCTTATATATGCTCACACCCGAGAAAATGTCTAAGAATAATAAAAATCAAGTCTACTAACTTGTTAATAACTAACCCCACTTTCTCAAGGACCATCTGTCCATAAACACCTATTATTGAAACATAAGGCATAAAGCATCAAGATAATCCATACAATTCTAACCTTCAAGATTAGGAACATTAGTGTAGATCTCTGGGTATATTTAGAGGATTCTGTTAGGCTATCAGGAAGTTAAACCTTTGTCCAATGTTTCAAATATAATGGACTAAGTTCTATCCAAGGAACCACAAAACATTCTGAAGAATTTTAAAATCAGTAATTGGGAGAACAAATGGGGAACAAATGATTTTTAAAAAGAGAGAGAGAGGGAGAAACCTTCCTATGTTATCATTTGCGTGTTAAGAGGGGACCGGATCCAGACCTACAGGCATGCTGGTATAGGTTAGTCAGCTCACCCTTTTGAAAAAAAACCATCCTACACTAGACCTCACTAGTTTTCCAAGATTTAATCAGCAACAAACAAACAACCTGGAAACAACTGTCTGCTGCCCAATCCATAACAAATGCCTGGTAGCAGAATTAATATAAAGAGTTATTTCAAGATGACTTCATCTGTCATCTCCATTGAGCCTACCCAGAGACTGCTATGCTGAGACTGGGAGATTTTAGCTACTTATAGAACTACTGTTACTGAATTATGATTTGACATCATTTCTGCAGCCTACATTAAAAAACTGCTTTGGGAATTTGGTTTCTCTTGTATCACAGACCCTGTCTTTGTCTTAAGGAACTACAGGAGAAATTTCTCTCTGAGCTCAATGCATAAAAAGTTGTACTTCACCTGATATATACTATTTTTAATCTCAAGGCACTATGCATTTTCTATTATTTGGGTGTGGATAGCATAGAGCCAAATCATGATTCTTCTTGAGGACATACATAGAATATATATTTGTTTATTTTCTTACAAGTATTTTTGCCTAAATTTATTTCAGTCAAATATTTATTCTATTTTATTGTCAATATTTTTGTAAGGTGCCTGAAATCCTTTGTAAAGGAGATGGAGGATGAATAAAGGAATAAAATTTAAAGAAAAGAGTTAAGTTTTGCACTAGAATGGGGTAGATTAGTGTGTTTTAATTGTCCCTATTAGCATGGGATGATGAACCCCATCGACTCCTCAAAACAGTACAATAATGAATCATAGTTATGCTAGAAGGGCTATACATATATCTGTGTTAGTTAACTTTGCAGTCATACTTCCCCCAAAAGTATGCTTCCCCACTCTGGTTTGCCCTTTGTTGGCTCCTGCACAGAAGGTATTAGACCACTGAAGTGGAAGTCTGTCTAGATCTACAATTAGTTCAATAAGGGGATATAATATCATAGCCCCAGATGAAGACATTTCTACCAGTGAAATTTTTTGTTAATTTCAGTCGAAAGACCTATTTTAATAATCACATAGTAGTCGGAATATCAGTTATCCAGGAAGTGGTCAGGCACTTTTTTCTTCTTTTGACTGCATGCTGTATGCTGTTCTCTTGCTATTTAACAGCACCGGAGTACAAGTGAAGGAGCACAGAGGGCCTGAATTGAACACTGATATGCTGTTAGACTGAGATAGGGCAAGAGTCAGGGGAAGAGAGTAGAAATGCAGGATGAAAATAGGGTTTCTTTGGGTTGGCTAGTGATTTAACCTAGCTGTGAGAGTGTTCTCAACATTGGTACATATGAGGATAGTACATAATTTTATGGATGGTGTGTACCAAAAAGAAAACATTTTATGTAGTACTGTTCCAAAAATACCCACTAAGCAGAAATTATAATGGTCAATGTGTGTGTGTGTGTGTGTGTGTGTGTGTGTGTGTGTGTGTGAAAGAGAGAGAGAGAGAGAGAGAGAGAGAGAGAGAGAGAGAAACTATGAGTGAGCATGAATGTTCATCCAATAGCACAGAGATACTTTTGAATTTTGGCCTACTGCTCAATAGAAAACTACAAAGATCACTTGGTGGCAGTGAAATTCAGGGTGATTATATCCCTCTTCAGGTGGTTAAAGTCATTCAGTGTATCTCATTGCTTAATTAATTTAGAGAAACAAATTTAGTCTTAACCAAGTGATATTTTAAATAGTGATCTATTTGTTTTTACTTGTCACTATCGCTTCATTTTGGGGATGTTTTATATATATTAGTGTGTGTATGTATTCACCTCAATCCAGGGACACTTTTTTTCCTAAAGGAAAATGAACTCATCTCTCCTGCCAATCTTTTAGCTTATTATCCTATCTTAATTTAAAGTTCCTTTCATTCATCCTGTTGTACTTGGGAATAACCTATTTATGCTATTTCTATTTGGGAAGAAAATTTACACCAAAACTGTGTGCGATGAGGGGTGAATTACACCTATATACTTAGATACAAGGTATAAACCTTGACTACATCTCCATATGTAGACACTGACCAATTTCATCCACAGCCAGAGGAAGTCTGGCATATGGCGGATGAAATTCTGGTCTTTTCTTGAACTTCACCACAAAGGTGGAAATTCCTAAGAACTATCTTGGGAATCTCTTGGGAATCTCACCTGATCTCAGGAAGCAGAGTCAGGAATTACCTCCATGCCCTCTGTTTCAACATCAAATTATTTATAGTAAACCCCAACACACACAGATACACATCCCATAGCCAGTCACTGTCTTGTGGCTGAAATTCTCACCCTTCTTTTACACAGCCCTCTTCTTTTTTTTTTTTTTGAGTTGGCGTCTCACTCCGTGGCCCAGACTGAAGTGCAGTGGCCACTTCCGGCCACCGCAGCCTCGACCTGCTGGGCTCCGGCGATCCTTCCGCCTCAGCCTTCCAAGTAGCTGGAACTACAGGCGCGCACTACCACGCCCGGCT
>CAUYQG010186638.1:0-14830 GCA_963574415.1 Tarsius wallacei
GGGATCCTTCCGCCTCAGCCTTCCAAGTAGCTGGAACTACAGGCGCGCGCTACCACACCCGCCTAATTTTTGATTTATTGTAGAGATGAGGTCTCGCCAAGTTGCCCAGGCAGGTCTCGAACCCGTGGGCTCAGGCAATCCACTCACCTCGGCCTCCCAAAGCACGGGATTACAGGCTGAGCCACCGAGCCTTGCTGGGCCTTTATTTTTCTAGTGTAATTTCTCCAAACTTTCATGAGGATATTTTGAAGCTTAGTTCTGGAAGATCTTCAAATATAAAGCATAAGAGAGAGTGAGATTGTATAGTTTCATTAGTCTTTAAATAATAAAGTGAGACAAATGTCTTTAAATACAATTAGAAAATACACTATAAGACTTTATTTTCATTTCTCTGATGAAATGTTATGAATAAGGTACACTGACCATACCGACTATAAATAGCTATTTAATGAATTTTTAAATGACCAGATGAGAAATAGCGATCGATTGTATATGGAATGTATATTTGTACCTCCTTGTTTTACTCACTCTTTTACCAAGAGGTCGGGAAAAGCAATACATTAAATTTGTTTTTAATATCAGTTTTCCTCTCTTTCCTCCATTTTTCTTTAATTAACTATAACGATTATAGTTAATTAAGCTGCAATTTCACAGGCTGCTCTCTTAATGTGATTATTTAAATGCAGACCAGATGCTGCACAAGCCCTACTTAGACAAGACCTTCTCTACTCTTGAGATCCATCCTCGCATGCTTCATGGACAGTTTTAGAATTTTTATTTCTGAAAACTGGCATACAAACATTTTCCACAACAGGAAAGAAAGCAACGACTTTCTATTTGCAGCACAAGAAAACACCACTGGAAGGAAGCCTCAGAAACACTTTTGGGTGATGGTAGATCACAGGACACTTGGAGTCAAGATATCAGGTTTCAATAAAAAATACATAGACTGGATATGAATAAAAGCTTCTGGAATCTCACCCATCTCTACTGGCTGAGGATTCAGATGGGGAGATCAGTAACACTTGCAGATGACTCCAGAGAAACAGGAATCCCATCTGCAGACAGATGAAAAAAAGAGGCGATTTTTCTAGGGTGCTTTGCTTGAGACGTTTTAGAAGCAAAATAGTCTATCACATCCTTCTAAAAGCATCGGCTGGTAGTCTTGTGCCAACGGTTCAGTTGGTTTAGAGTACTAAACTTGGAGAATGACGTCACCCATCTCAGAGGTCTGCAGGCTCACTCCTGCCTAAGCGCTGGGAAAATGAAGACAGGAGAGGTTGATGGCATCCTTGCAGCAGCAGTCCACTGTATGTGGTTTTGTCTTTGCACTCACATGCAAAGAAAGCACAGTGAGGAGAACTCGTTTTCAGCCTGGTCTCTGGCAGTTGTCTTTCTTTGACCTGTCCAGGTCTTACCACCCCTCTGCTCCAAGTCACGGCTGACTCTCACACCTGCCCCCCGGGCATGGTTAACAGAACACTGGCAGGAACGCAGAAGGGAAAAGAGTGAGGTCTGGGTACCACTTTCCCCAGCTCCTTCCCTGCCTGCTTGCAAAGGCTCAGCTGCTTCTCTCTCCCAAAGGCTCCTGTCAACTGCCCCCCCTGTGGAGACTTTTCTGGATTCTTGCAACCACTGTTCCTTCAGGCCTAGGAGTGGTAAAGGTTAAAAACAGTCCCTGTATTAAATGCCCTTGAGATTACTAGTTCGGTTGGTACAAGCTGCTTATTGCCCTCCCCACCTGAAATGTGAGCCAACTGTGATGGATCATTGGTGGCTGTCGCCAACGATGTTGTACTAAAGATTCGAAGACTGGCACACAGATCACAATGAGTGCTGTGACTCTTTGTGGTTGCTGACCTTGGGCATGGGAAGAAGGGAAAATCACCAATCTATTTCTTGTGTCTGCTGTAGAACATTATCATGGTGGATAGAGATCAGGCCTTAGATAGCTTCAATATAAGATCAAGTTTTTGCATTTGTCATTAAGTTGGGGCTCATTGGTGATTTTCATTTTCATGTTGAAGAGACTCAACTGTTAATATAAATATCAAGAAAGGAAATTATAACTAAAGTGACACTAAATCTTAGAATGATATTCTCCTATAGAACTTACAACCAGCAGATGAGATTTTGAAAACGACTGCAGTTGGATCTCGTTTTTGTACCAACAATCAACCCTTGGCTTTGTGTTTTAGTTTTTCTCCTTCAGACTCATCATTTACATAATAACGAGATCTTTATTTCTTTAGGAATCAGTTTTCTTTACTTAATTTCCCACTTGAAGTTATTTAATCCTCCTTCAGAAGGAAAATGTAACCTACAAACTGGAGTAAGGAACAGAAGAAGCTCACTGATCCTCGAAGTCAAATATGACTTTTCCTGTGCCTAAATTTGTCTTTTGGCAAAGTGGGAGATAATGAGAGTTAATGCCCCCACGCTTTAATAGGCCAAGTCACGCAAAAAGCTGACAATGCCTCAGGGTTCATGGCAATCCCAGCTTAACTATGAAGAGGTTTTATTGTTACATCAAGCAACACTGTGCCTTTTAGCAGACTGATGCTGCAAAAAGCAAGGTCTCAAAAATAATGCTTTCATATGAAAATATATTTGATTATAAATGAAATAAGAGAAAATGTATTTCTCTGGACATGAGATGTAGACATGTTTTTTTCCAAAAGGAAATGTGTTCTTCTTGAACTGTCAGCATGTTTCACCCAACTGATAAGCTAATGGCCATGATTGTCAAGTCTCTGACTAGATAATGTATTATTATTATTATTATTATTATTTTAATACTATTACTTTTAGCATGGACAACATTTTTACTGTTTATAATAGAGAATGGGGTTTGAATCACTGAAGAAAACATACCAGGGTTGCAGGGCATGGTGGGCACTATCCATATGCTATTTCCATCCACTATACATCTAGAATTCATTCATTCATGCATCCATCTATCCACTTATTCATTCAAAAACAGTTATTAACAAATAACTAAGTGTAATAGAGGGTAAGTATTACTATGAAGGTTTGGACCACAGTTGTCAGAGCCCAGATCGTTAGTTCTAGAGTTGAGGGTGGGTAATGAGGGGAGAAACATTTATATTGAGCCTGGAAGGATGAGTAAGAGTTCACCAGCCAGAATGTGGGTAGGGAAGGAATTTCAGGCAGAAAAAACACCGTGTGTAGAAGCCCAGGAATGTGAGGATTCCTGGTGTGACTAGGGAATAGAGATTGAGCCGGATGCCACAGACCTGGTGTGCCATGCTGAGGAGTCTGAATTTTATCCTAGGGACATAGGGAGCCTTTAAAGCCTTGACCCAGGGTCAGTCAGTGCATAATCACCCTTGTATTTTTGAAAGGTTGTATTTTTTGAAGTTTGGATGAATGGAAGGAGGCTTGGACTCTAACAGTCAAGGTGCAAGATGGATAAACTTGGAGGTGGGGGTATGGGGAGTTGAGTTAACTGGGTTCACTCCTGTGACCTCCTTTGCTGGATCTGTGTCCTTAGCCCATGCTACCACTTTCAAAGAATATTCTAGACCCTCTGAAGTCTGCTCATCCAAGAAGTCTTGAGACCTCAGATCCATTTTCCAACCTTCTCCCTGCTTCTGATAAAGGGTGTGTTTAGAATGCCTTGGCTACATCGAAAACAAAACACTTCTACAAATCAAAAACTTTCTGGATTCCTTGCCTTGTCTCTGAGCTTGCTTTTGGAATACTAATTAGCCAGAGAAATATGTGCTTTGTGTTTCCAAAAAAAGAAATAGGGGAGACCTTGCTAAAAATTGCTAGCTTTGGTGGAAGACTTTTTTTCTTTGAGAAACTGTAACTAAATGTCTGTGTATTCCAACAACATTTGGCAAAAGATGTCTCCTGTCCTTAAAAGAATGGAAGGCCCTGAATGAGAATGCTCCCACAGGGTGGGCAACAATGAGTGGCTTTGGACTTTTAGAACTAGAGTCAGGACTATAGAAAACACTCTTCCTTGCAGGAACAGAAAGCTTGGTCAAATGACTTCTAGCAACGTTCTGACTCTGGATTTGAAAGGATGAACGTGGGCACATATACCACTCTGAGCTAACACCAAAGCATTGCATCTCATCCCAATAGATGGCAAAGGTCACTCTCTCACTCCATGTGATGAATGACCGTGGCACAACCACATTTGTCTTAAACCTGGCGGCAATTCGCAAGTTCATGATAGTGAGGGTCTTCCTAGCGAGGGAGTCCCATGCTCTAGTGAGGTAGTAGAAACCATTGCTTCTGCCCAGCTGCTTGGCATGCAGTTCACAGCCAAGGGAGAGCCCTGCTGGTCCGAGGCACACAGCAGTAGGATCACAAAGCAATAATGTTTCCAAAGATCACCATCCCCAAGTAGTGGTCATGAAAACTCACACACAGGCCAGGCATTGTGGCTCTTGTCTGTAATCCCCGTACTTTGGGAGAATGAAGCAGGAGGATCACTTGAGGCCAGGAGTTTGAGACTAGCGAGGCAACACAGCAAGATTCCATCTCTAAAAAATAAAAATTATATATTTTTATTTTTTAGAGATGCATGCACAATATATCTTTATTGGCCTGTATTATAATGCTATACTGAGCATGGAATTGACCAAAGCAAAAAGATCAAATTTTCCTCCGCATTTGGGAGAATCCTAGAGAACTAGAGTTGTCACCACAATTAATATGGTGGGTGGGAAATAACAACCCATTTTTAAGAAGAAATATTGAGCCAAGAAGAGAAGCAAGAGGTGAGTAAGAAAGAAGATTAAAACCAGACGTGATGAAGTAGAAAGTCAAAGATATGATTTTGTTCCACACAAGCTCCTGGGGTCAGCAATGCCTACACTTCCTAGAACATATTCCTTAGCTAGTCAGCAGCTCTCCCCAGAATGGAGTTCTAGACTTTCTCTAGCAAACTTTAGACACAACACAGACCTCCACTGTCCCTCATCTCTGAGCAGCATGCCTGACGGAATTGTTGAGGAATAACTGAAATTACAGAAGTTCTGTGTTTTGAACTCCACAAGATGCTTTAATATAGCTCAGTGCTATGGTTGGCACTTTATTTAAATGGATTATAGGTGCATTTCCTTCTCATTCATTCATTCATGCATTCATTCTTTCTTTCTTTGGGTTGTTTATCTTTTTTAAAAAGGCCCAAGCATTTAATAAGTATATTCTATGTGCCAGGTACTGTGCTACATTAGAGACTGAAAGGAGGAACAAATGGAAACAAAAGTATGGTCCCAGCCCTTGAAGGATTATTTGGTGTCCAGTAGAAAGAGATTGTTACATTAAAAAAAAAAATAAGTCGCTACTGATTGAAGTATTAACTGGACCATAGTGAAGAAATAGGAGAAAACAGTCCATCAACTCCGCATGCACATGTTCTCACACATGCAAGATGGGGCAGGGATGATGGTTAATAAGCAGAGGTTCAGCCTGCACTCAGGGGTCGAGCCCAGCCTGGGCAGCTTGGCGAAACCTTGTCTCTACAATAAATCAGTGAGAAGAGGTTCACACGCAGCCATAAAAAAGGAACAAAATTGTGTCCTTTGCAGCAATATGAATGCAGCTGGAGGCGATTATTCCAAGGGAACTAACACAGAAACAGAAAACCAAATACCACATGTTATCACTTACATTTGGGAGCCAAACACTGGGCACACACAGGCCTATGGATGGGAACAACAGATCCAGGGGACTCCTAAAGGGGAGAGGAGGGGAGGGGGTGAGGGTTGTAAAGCTACCTATTGGGTACCATGCTCACTATATGGGGAACAGGTTTGATAGAAGCCTGAGCCTCACCACACAAGATACCCTGTGGCAAATCTGCACATGTACCCCCTGAATTTAAAAGAAAAAAGACTCAAAAACGAAGAGGCGCATGGGAAATGTGACTCTTGAGTAAAGCCTTGCACGATGCGGCCAGAGGAACTGGCGGCCACCAGAAGAGCAGGGCAGAGTGGGGAGGCATCTTGGAGTGGAAGAACCTTTCCTTGAGGTTCCCTAAGTGTTGATGAGTGTGACTCAAGTGACAGGGACACAAAAGTGGCAGCAGAAAGTTTTAAACATTAAAACTGTGAACATGGTGCTGTTTTGGAACAATCACTCCCCCAACAGTGTGGAGAAGAGACTGGAGGGGCAGGGGACTGAAGCAGACAAACCGCAGGCTACTGCAATGGTTCAGCCAGGTGAGACCAAGCCAAGGCAATAGTAGTGGATAGAGAGGAGACTCACAGGGGGAAGCCAAGGAGGAGAATGGCTATGGGAGTGGATGAGAAAGCAGCCCGGGGCAGAACCAAGCTTCAGACTTGGGTGACAGGCGATGTGTCCATGGAGACAGGGAGTAGAAAAGGAAGAGAAGGTGACAAGTTTATGCCATTTTTTAAAAATGGGAGTTGCCTGTGGGACACCAGGGTGAGAGGTCCAGCAGGTAAGAGGATACAGGAGCTCTGAACCTAAAGAGTTTAGGGTCTGTGAACCTGGGTGGGAGAAAAAAGGCCATCTTTCTTTCCGTTAACCTCTGACTAAAATTTTGTATTCCCCTTACGCCCTAGGGTAGGCAACAGGCCACCGTGGTATTAGCAGTAACTTTGACGTTGTCACCAGTAGAAATCACAGATGTATTCATACCACTTCTCAGTTATTGCAGACCTCTTGAAATATTGTTCACCCTTATCCCTTCTTCAAAATGATGCTTGTCGTTAGGCCTGTCACTAAATATTGTTATTTATTGTTACTAAAAACACATATACTATATCACACTTTTGTTTTTAATATTTTAGTAATTGTATTTCTATATGACTTGTTTCATTAAAAACCCCACGTATTTTATGTCAAGTGTTTGGAGACATTATTCTGAGAAGGAATTCATGGTCTTTAGCAGACTGGCAAATATATCCATGAACCAAAGAAAGGTCAAGAGCCTCTGGTCCAGAATTTGAAGGCACCAGAACTGGTCAATAATTCATGGACTTCTGTGGAGCCACGATATGCTGAGAAGGATATGACCTATTCTGGGGCTCCAGAAATAGACTGGAGATGAAAGGAAATGGTTGACTGCAAAAGAAAACGGAGTTTGTACTCATTTGCTTAGGAAGCCTCTGGCCTCCTTCCTGAAATAGTTGGCCTTTATAGATCCAGTCTCCTGCTCACAGTGCGTCCTGGGCTGGTTTCACTTATTGGTCTTGGGAGATTGTGAAGACGAGAACCATGAGCCAATATGAGGGTGTGCACTGATCCCAGAGGAGGGCACTCTTCAAATGAGCATCACTCAACAGAGAGTTTGAATTGTTTGCTAAAATCAGTTATGACAAGAGGAATGGAAAGCAAATGACAGAACTGCATAGTTATTTCTTGGAAGGTCTTTTCCTTTCCTGCATCCAGATCCTGTGTCCAGTCATCCACAAAGAACAATGTGTGAAGCTGGGCAGAGAAGATACGTGGGGGTGGGGGGAACCAGCTCAGCTGACCACGAGACCAGACGTGACCCCGGCCTCTGTCCCTTCATTGGACTCATGAGGCCTCCCTCAGTTCATAAAGCACCTCCTTTTCCAGCCTCCAGAGGCCAATAGGTTGATTGAACCCTTGGCCTTCCCGCTAACCCTACGTCATCCTTTAGTTCTGCCATTTTGTATAGCTGCTCCTGGGACGCAAAACAATCAAAACTGCCATGACTTTCAACTAAAAAAAAATGTCAAAGTTCATTTCAGGGCATCGAAACCAAGCAAATCTACTTCCAGAGATCCATCCTACTAAAATCCCACTCATGTGCAAAAATAATATTGACTGAAGCTTTATTTACAATTTTAAAACATTGGAAACAACCTAAAAGTCTCTCAAGAAGCAACTGGTTAATTAGGTATGGTTTAGCCACACTCATGAAGCACTCCAAAGTGTTTGGAAAGAATACACAGGCAGACAGATGTTCACACCACATTATTAAGTGAAGAGACCCTGCAGCTTAATATGCAAGCAAGGACCACATTTTAAAACAAAAGTGTGTGTGAGGTTCCCAATATGTTTGTAAATGTCTAGATAAGGACCTCAAAGATCAGCACTTAAAAATGCTTATTGTGGAGACTGAGTTTACATCAGGGTCGGTAGGGGAGGGAGACAATGATAATTTCAAAGAGAAACGGTCACTCTTTACTATAATATCTCCATATTGTTTGAAAGTACAAAATTACTTTTGCAAATTAAGATATAATTGGGGCTGGGATCAGTGACTCAGCCTATAATCCCAGCACTTCGGGAGTCCAAGGCTAGTGGATTGTCTGAGTCCACGGATTTGAGACCAGCCCAGGCGACTTGGTGAAGCCTCGTCTCTACAATAAGTAAAAAATTAGCAGATATGGTAGGATGCACTTGTAGTTCTGGCTACTTGGAAAGCTGAGGTGGAAGGATCGCTGGAGCCCAGCAGGTCGACGCTGGGGGTGGCCGTGAGCGTGCCACTGCACTCCAGCCTGGGTGACAGAGTGAGACTCCAACTCCAAAAAAGAAAAAAAAGATATAATTGGAAGACAGATCAGATCAGCTCTTATCATGGGTCATGGTAATCATCTGGGAGTTGGTTTGTAAATTATAATTTGTCAAAAAAATCATGCCACATCAGAAAAAAGTTCTGTGTCTGTTAAAATTAGGTTGAACTGTGAACAACAGAGACCCCGAAGAGCAGTGTCTTACACAAGCAAGCACTACGTTTCCTTGGAGGGAGACATTCAGGGCTCCTTTGACAGCTCTGGTTCCCTGATGCCCGTGGTCCAAGACGGACCTCAAGCTACAGCGGTCTTACTCCTGTTCTCAGAAGCAGAGCAGAAGGATGGAGAAGGGATTCACTGAGGAGCAAACCCAGACTTACCCTCTGCATGTTTTTCAAAATCGCCAACTCCATGTTCTAGGGAAATGCAGCACACAGAGGAAACTGAGCTGCCTTTCCAGCTGAGTCTAGGCCGGGGCAGCAGTATCTGAAGCCTTCTTCTTAGGGCCTTTTCTTTCTCTTCCTTCACTCCACTTCCCTTCTTCTCCTCCGCACATCCTTTCCTCATTCTCCCCTGTCCACACTCCACACTTCTGTCAACCAAGCAGATACCACTCAGAATGGAAGAGTTTGCTGCCTCTTGGGTTGCTTTGGGAATTGTTGGGTCTTCACAATAGAATGGCAGAGACCACAGTAAAGCCACTTTTGTTTTCGGAGCTGCATTTGGAGAATTAGATCTTAGGGTGTGAGACAGAAAGATACAAAGCAGAGAAGCTGCAACCATTCAGCCAAATATGGGCTCTGCTCCTGGCTACAGAAACAGCTCATTCTGGTGTGCACATGTGTGTATTCGTGTGTGTGTGTGTGTGTGTGTGTGTGTGTGTGAAAGAGAGGGGGAGAGACAGAGGGAGAAAGCACGTGTGCTGTTCATGTGAAACTTTAGCTACTTGACCTTTCAACATCTCTCATCCAAACCCCTATAATGTTCCACTAACACCTATCTTGAGACATTTTCTTTCCCTTTGTTATGGTTTTGTGAATCTATTTTCACTCTCCTACTAGGCCATAAACTTCTCGAAAACAGAGATGACTTTGATGCATTTGTATATCTCCTGGCTTCTAGAAAGCCACCTGGTACAAGGCCAGAACCCAGTGTGTATTGAAAGAACAAATGCACCAAACGTATTGAAAGCTAAGGTAATGTAGGGGAGGTTAACTTCCCAGAAAAGGCAGGCTATGGCTACCCAAAGACATGGTGGGGTCTTTCTGAACAACAACAAAAAAGGTTAGGGGGTGGGATTTAAATAGGAGGAAAATGGGAAGAATTAAGTTCATATTCTGCCACGTGCTTTGATGTCTCTTCATTGCCGAGTTGATCCTTCTTTCCCTTCCCTGGTCACACTGACAGCCTGTTCTGCCCACTCTCGGACTGAATCAGGTGCTCATTGTGACTTCCCACCACATTCTCAAGCCCAGGACGTTGCCCCGTACGTTCATATCCCTATAACGTAGGTTCTGGGTGCAAAGTAGATGCCCAATACATTTTTTTCCTCCTTTAACTGATGCCCAAATCATCTCTGAATATATGACATAGAAAACAGTTAGAAAAAGATAAATAGGGACACATCATAAACCCACACTTTGAAGTTGTCTTTCTTTTTCTGTAGCATTTCCACCCTTTTACATCCTGCATCATTTTACTTGTTATGGTGAGAGCCTGTATCTCTCTGACCAGCAACTACTGGAATCTTAAACGTGGCCAAAGGGTCTGAATTGTTACAACCACTCTGGAAAACTGTTTGGCAGTGTATGCCTAGGTTACCAAAGCTTCCCCATCACCAATAATTCTACTTGTTAATATATCGGGGGCAAAAAAATGTATACACATTTTAAGAGATGTCTGCTGTAATCAGAAGTGTCTGGACCCTGATGATAACCACTTTGAGCACCTCTTGTAATTGCAGGAGTCAAACATGATTTGTACTCATCTTATTGAGTATTACAATTTTAAAACAGTTTTTTCCTTTCTTAAAATATGTATATATTTTTGGCACCCCCTGAATATATGAGATAAATGAGTGCATAAGTCCACCAAAGGCGGGTATAAAAATATTCACATCAGCTTTATTTATAAAATCTTAAAATGGAAATAAACCAATTATCTGTCAACGGTTATACAGCAATAAAAAAGGAGCAACATGTGTTATTCTCACAAACATTTTTCTTTAGTAAAAGAAGTCAAATACAAAAGAGTAACAAAAAGAGTATACACTATATCAGTAGTCCCCAGCCCATGGGACATCAGGGACTGGTTTTATGGAAGGTAATTTTTTCCACGTTCCAAGGATGGGGAGTTAGGGGAGGTAATCATCAGGCATTAGATTCTCATAAGGAGCACCCAACCTAGATCCCTCGCATGTGCAGTTCACAGACAGGTTCATGTTCCTATGAGAATCTAATGCCACTGCTGATCTGACAAAAAACAGAGCTCCACTCACCCACCACTCACCCCTGCTTTGTGGCCCAGTGTTTCACTCACCCACCACTCATCCCTGCTTTGTGGCTCAGTGTTCCTAACAGGCTATGGACTAGTACGGGTCTGTAGCCTGAGGGCTGGGGACCCTTGCACTATGTGATTTCATCTATATGAATTCAAGAGACAAAACTAGCCTGGTGGTTAAAGCTAGACCAGTGGCTATCTCTGGGCAGGAGTGGTAAGCAGGAATGATTGGGTGGAAGCATGAAAAACTTCCTGGGATTTTGGAAATGCTCTATTTCTTTACCTTGGTCGTGGTTACATTGATATAGACATATGCAAAAACTCATCCAGCTGTACACTTAATATTTGTGCACTTTTTGTATGATACTGAGCCACACCTTTTTTAAGTTAGAGAAAAGAACATGAGCTCCACAGGGCCAGACTTTGTGTGTTTTGTTCACCACAGTATCCCTACCACCTGCAGAGCCTGACCTAGAATAGGTGCGCGATATGTATTAAATGAGTCAAGGCACCAACCAAGCCTGGGTTTGCAACCTATTTTATTCATATTTATTTCTATCCTTATTTTGTTTGTAGCTTTTGATTAAGCAAGAGTATGTGAAAACAGAGGCTCAGAGACATTAAGTACCCAGCCAACTGGGAGTGGAGGGGGAATTCTCTCTGCTTCCAAAGTCTGCGCTTTAAACCACTATTTCAATGCTCCATCCTTTGCTTCATGAAGAGACAGGTGGGAAACATGAGGATGGAGATGTGAACAGGGAAGAGGAAAGACATAATATTTTGCTAAGAGCCGTGTGGATAATGGCGGAGATAGCGGAAAAAGGAAAGGGTCAGGTTCTAGGCTCAGAGGAGCTGCGGCTGGATGCATACTGTACTCTGAGAGTACTCTGATTCTTGAGTCAACAAGTGGCTGTAATCACTGTACACGTGCATGGGGCAGGAGTGGGGGAGAATCCTTCCCAGAACTTAGCAGCTCAGTATTCTTTGGAAGTCAAACAACCCAGTTGTTCTTGGGTGGGCCAGCCTAGCCCACACTTCACTTCTAGCCAAATGGGATTACAGCACAGATGATGAGAAAGCAGATAGGTTCCTGAGGAAGTGAGAAAAATTCAGACCCCTTTTTACAGGAATTCATCCTCTTCCCTTTGCCCAGTCAATTATCTCTTTCAAGCACAACTTAAGGAGAACAAAGAGATCCTCTACAGTTGGCAAGACGCAATTTGCAAGAGTTGTTGGGATCTTTGGGTTTTGCAACAAATCCACATGGGAGAAGGAAGGGGTGTGTGCAAGTGACAGGAGAGGGACTGAGTAGAGACTATAGCAAGACATTGTCATGATCTCGGGCTCTGCCTCTGATGGTTGTGCAACCATCACCGCGGTTAGCCCCCGAGTTTTATCAGAATGATCAACTGCAATATGGTAGCAGAATGCATCTATGTGAGTTTGGGGTGATGTTGGAAGGCTTTGCTTTTCCTTAAGGGAAAGTCTAGGTTAGAATGGCCACAGGATCTGACTGTGTCACCTGCTTCAGAACCTAGAAATTGCAGTGGGGAAAGAATATAAGTTAAAGGCATTCTCCTTGTGTCATTTCCTTCATCCCTTGAATTCACTCCTTCACCAATTCCCGTCAATTAAACTCTAGTGTTTTTTGAATCCCTAATTCTCTCCAGATACTCTTCTACCACCTGGTCTTAACCATCATCTCATCTTGTTTATTGCAACATTTTCGTAACCGCCTTCTCACTTTCTATCTCTGCCTTCACTTTCTACCCCAAACTCACACAGCAGCCAATGTGAGGGCTTCTCGTGTGCCTAGAATAAAATCTGACTTTGCGACTGGAGTCCGTAGGCCCCAACTGTTATGGGCCTGCTTGGAGTTTCCAACTTCATCTCATTCTCTGTCTACCACCCTTGCTCATTAGGCTCCAAATAGTCAAGATTTTTTAAAAATTTAACAACAGCTTGATTGAGTTATAACTAACATGTCACATAGTTTACCTATTTAAGGTGTGTGATTCAGTGGTTTTTAGTATAGTCACAGGGTTGTGTAGCCATCCCCACAATCAATTTTAGAAGGTTTTGTCCTCCCTCGTGATCCTACACCCATTAGCAATTAATCCCAGCCCAAGCTGACCACTAATCTACTCTGTATTTTATAGATTTGTCTGGTCTTATGTTTAGCTCTTGAGCACACCAGCTCTTTCCTGCATTAGGTTCGTGAACATGCTCTTTCTTCTTCTGCCCGGAAGGCTCTTCAATCTACTCATCAGTCCTATCCCACCCCTGCCCCACTCCCTCCTCTCACACCTAGCTTGGCTGGTTCCTCATTTTATATGCCTAGTTTGATAAGTAATCTACTCAGGGCTTTCCTGAGTTCCCTAAGCCTAGATTCCCAATGCTTTCCTTTATCCTTAGCTCCTTCTTTGTTTTCTTCAATGTCAACAGTTGGCAGCTATTGGTTTACCAACTCCTAATTGCCCAACTCCCTCCTGTTGATTTTAGTCACAATAAGAGGAGTAACTATATCTCTCTTGTTCTGTCTTGTATCTCTAACATCTACTGCAGGGTCTGGTGTTTAGAAGACCCTCAATAAATAGTTGATGAATGAATGAATATGAGTAAAACTGAACTGAGGTTGCTTGGAAATAAGACCCCCTTGTTTGTTTCAAGCAGCAGATATTGCAATGCACCATTATTTGTCCATCTAACATTTCCACTGATGTGAAACAGAAGTTTTGAATAAAGCTTCTCCTCAAATCATTGACAACAGAAAACAATGTATTCTTATTTTTGTTTTTTTAATTTCAGAGCAAGGGTAGTTGGCCCAAAAACTCTGATCAGAATGATCAGTTGCAACATGGTAGCAGAATGCATTTGTGTTAGTGGTTGCATACATTTGGGAGGTTTTGCTTTTCTTTCTTTTCTTGAGGTAGCATTATTATTTGCTGCTACTGTCCCTTAAGATTTAACAGTAAGACAATCATAGTCACAGTAACTTTATTCACCAGATCTCCCTGCTGGATGTGTTTAGTGTTTCCTCAGTTAAAAAGCTGGGTAAGGACCCAGCTCATAGTTCTATCACTGAGAACACTGTTCAAGATTCAGTACTCAGATCTGGGCAAAACCAGATTGTAAACCAATGGAAGGAAAAGGTTATCTTCTATGCCCACTTGCAAGGGACTTATAGTCTACCCCCAACCATGCACATACATATCCAAGACGATTGCAAATAGTAGCTACTTCTGAGCAGCTATTGAATGAATGGCAACTGATAAGTAGTAGCTCCTATTTTTCTTTTCTGCTTTCATCCTATGCTCCTTCACCCACCTTGTTACTGTTTTCTCAGTACTGAAAAATCAGGCTGCTCAGATGTCTCAATCATAGAGAGAGTCAATCTGATTGATTAATTTTCACTATGCTGTTTTATAAACCTGCCGGGTTTATAATGGCTCAGAAGAGCTGATTGTGTGTATCTCTTTCAACTCTGCATTCAGTGACATTGGGTTGGTAGATTGAAATCAACCATGGTGAGAGTATTTACACCAGAGAAATTGGCAAACACTACGGATCAGAGCCTTTTTTTCTCACCCCTAGACCAAGTTGTTAAACATTTACCACTGACTTAATATATTAACAATAGCCAGGCTCGGTGGCTCAGCCTGTAATCCCGCGCTTTGGGAGGCTGAGGTGAGTGGATTGCCTGAGCCCGCGGGTTCGAGACCCGCCTGGGCAACTTGGCAAGACCTCATCTCTACAAGAAATAAAAAAAAAAAAATTAGCTGGGTGTGGTAGCGCACGCCTGTAGTTCCAGCTACTTGGAAGGCTGAGGTAAAAGGATC
>CAUYQG010186650.1:0-15929 GCA_963574415.1 Tarsius wallacei
CAGCCTTCTGAGTAGGAACTACAGGCATGTGCTACCATGCCCGGCTGATTTTTTGATTTATTGTAGAGATGAGGTCTTGCCAAATTGCCCAGGCGGGTCTTGAACCCGCAGGCTCAGGCAATCCACTCACCTCAGCCTCCCAAAGCGTGGGATAACAGGCTGAGCCACCGAGCCCAACTGTTCTACTTTCTTAATTCCCTGACAAAACTAACCTGAGATCATTCGCTCAATAAATGACTCATGTGAAAATCCCTGCCTCAGAATTTCTACTAGGAAACCCAATATAAGACAACAGATCTAAAGTGGTATGTCTATGGCAACCATTGTGCCACATCTTTCAGAAACTATGATTGACTCAGATAGGGTGCAAGAATGAGAACTCCATCAACAACTGATGTATCTCATCGATATTAACCCTAAAAGGAAAAAGTAAGGGGAATTAAGAGGATTTGAGGACAAATCAGAGGTCCATAAGAATTATTAAGAAAAAGGAGGAAAATTGTCTTCTAATTTTCATGGCTAGTTTCTGAAGAATCATAACAGACCATTTTCAGACAAGTTCTAATCTCTTTGCAATACTAGTTTAATCCACTGGGATAATTTTAAGGTTTTAATTTATGTCCCAGTCTTCTCCACAGTTGTTTGAGAACACTGGTGCAAATGGTATAATAAATTAGATACTGGCACCTATATTTGATGCTTCTATCATAGAAGAAAATACAAACAAGTTCATATGATGTTACATGACATGGGCTCACCAAAAAGTTCCCAGGAAGATTTAATATGAAAGTTAAAAAGAATTTAAGAAATTCACACATCTGGGGGATACTTAATCCTGGAAAAAAATGTAATAACATTGGCATTGTAGCTTTTAAATCCTCTGCCCAAGCCAATAGCCAAGGAAAAATAACCAATATAAGACAGCTTCCTCTTTGACTGACATGCCATCATCCATTAATAAGCTTTCTTCTGATGATTTTTTTCAAGTACCATTGTCATCTTCAAGATAGAGTCAATGGAACCAACTGCCCCAAGCCCCCAAATTGATCCACTCAGCCCTTTCTCCCACAACCCCTTGCTGGCAAATGAGCTGCTACTCAGAGAAATTGAACACAGGAAGAAAAGGCTCTGTCTCTACCAGTTGATAATCTACACACACAACCATTATGAGAGCCGGTGGGACTGTCACTCCTACCATGTACTACCTCCTCGTTAATCAGACCTAGCTTCAGCTACACAGAAGTGTTAGAGAGATACAGAACCCAGCACAGCTGCCTGCCCCCAGGTCAGATACCTCCCTAAAAATGGTCCAATTTTTCCCCCACTTGAACTTTTTATATTTTGCTTTTGAAAAGAACAAAAGAGTCAGTAAACTTTGGTCTGGGACTGCCACCAAATCGCTGTGATCCAGGGCCCTTGCCCTCTCTTTGCCTCAGTTTTGTCAGTTGAAAAATAAAGAGATTTGTTTGAATCAGTGTGTCTGCATCAAAAAATGCTGGTTCAGAGAGATGACTCATACAAAAAAAATATCTGCGTATTAAAATCAGGGATCAGGGGGAGGGGGAGGGTGATGGGATTAATGGTAGTAAATATCTGTCTGGGGATGGGGAGACACTTCTTATCAACAAGGGTGCCTGAATGAGGCATATTTGTATACCTAACCCTTAACTGTACCCCACAATGTCATAATAAAAAATATTGAATAAAAAAAAAATCAGGGATCACTGTAAACTATAGCCCCCATTTGGGGGATTCCAAGTATATCGAGCATAGTAAAGGCTTTCTATAATAAATAAATGTGTTTGACATGGTTTAAACCAAAAATTTTTGACCACAAAAACTTTCTGGGTTGAAATTCCTAGAATTCCAAGCAATCTGTCTTTGGAGGACCTTGAACTGAAAGAGCCTTTCAAGCTTCATGGGTCAGTGATTGTAGTTGGCCTAGAAAACACCAATCTACATGTTGCTGTGAAGTATCTTTTAGATGAGATTAACATTTAAACCAGTAGATTTTTAATAAAGCAGATTACCCTCTAATCAGTTGAAGGCCTTAAGAGTAAAGTCTGAGGTTTCCCAGAGAAGGGATTACAACATAGGGACCCTGCCTGAGTGTCCAGGCTTCAATACATATTTCTCCCTATAATATATGAGAGAGAGAGAAATAGATATAGATATCGATGATACCCATTGATCAGAATAACTCTGACTAATACACTGATATTGTGTTGTAATTTTATCCAACTACTCATCTGGAATAGTATAGTGCTATGATTCTTCATTTTTGCTTTTCATTGTCTCAAGGAATCTAGACTCTTTCAAGAGTTTTCTATAACATAAATAATTCTCTTCTGGAGGAAATAAGGGACAATATAGTACTGTGGAAGGAGTATATATTGAATGACAAGATATTAGTTCCCATTCCACTCCTTGATCACTCAAGGGTCTTGATTGTACCTCCACTAGAAGAAGGATTGTGGTGACCTACTTATCTGAGGTAATGGCTTGCTGAATTGACTTTTGATGGTGCTTTTCAGTTATGAAACCTGTGGTTTTCTGACTTAATGGCAATGTGCTTGAGAAATTAAACCTAAATTGTTATTACACTTAATAACATCAACAAGCCTCTCAATAACATCGCTATGACCAGGTTTGTTGAAGGAAACAAAGCCATTGTTAACTCAGTTTCCAGCTCAAATTGGCCCTCAGTAAAGTCCTTTCCACGCTAATGAACAATTTCTAAAGATATTTAATGAAATCTTGGCTTTGCATTCTACATTACTTTGGAATCCCAAGAGAACTCTTATTCTGGCATAGATATTCCACCTAAATAGTCCCTTGAAAGAAACATACATCACAAGTAAAATGGAATCCTTTATGATGCCTGTTATGGGCAAATTTTTTTATGCTCTTTTTTTTTTTTTTTTTTTTGAGTTGGAGTCACACTCTGTTGCCCAGACTGAAGTGCAGTGGCCGCTCCCGGCCACCGCAGCCTCGACCTGCTGGGCTCCGGCAATCCTTTCGCCTTAGCCTTCCAAGTAGCTGGAACTACAGGCGTGTGCTACCACGCCCGGCTAATTTTTTTTTTTTTTTTATTGTAGAGATGAGGTCTTGCCAAGTAGCCCAGGCAGGTCTTGAACCCACGGGCTCAGGCAATTCACTCACCTCAGCCTCCCAAAGTGCGGGATTACAGGCTGAGCCACCGAGCCCGGCGTTTTTTGCTCTTAATGACTCAGATTTCTCATCTAAAAAATATTGATAATAAGAATTTCTACCCTTTTATATTATTATAAATCATGAATATGAAAATAAATATAAAGTCTTTAGCACAATACTTGGCACGATGGGCGTGCTCGATAGTTATTAGTCATTATGAACAGAACAAACAACGGCTTCTTAGATTATCATAACAGATTTTAACTGAATACACTTGAGTTTGGGACACATTATTTGCCCTAAATATAAAGTGAAGCAGTGTAATAACAAGTATTCACATATGAATCTTAGTCCAGAAACTCAAGTGTGTACAAAATATAGCTTTATATTTTATTATTCCACTTAATGTCTCTTTCTGGCTTACATTCTACTAGGGTGGTGGAAACACTCTCATTCTATTGGGGTCTCCTTTTCCCAAGGTTTGTCTTAGTTTCAGGAGGCTCCAAAGTTAAGGCATTGGATAGAAGGTGGAGGGTGGAGATGGTGGCCTCCTGTCCTCCAGTTCTCTGTCTCCATATGTGTTCACTGGGACATCTATAGTTATGCCACTTGAGCGTGGCCCTCACAAATCAGGGCTGAGATTTCCTGTCCTCACAGTCCCTGTAATTTCAGCCTTCCTCTATTCTGCTTCCTGACATGAAGGGGGGCACAGGCATCCTTCTGCTGCTTCTTTGCCTTTCTGGAGCATACAAATATCATCAAAACTGTCTACGGCAGCCTGTCTGCTCAGACACACCACGTCCACATTTTCTCCTGGGGTCTCACCACCTCCCAGAGCCTCTGCTCCATAAATAAAGTTTCCTTTGCTCCAGGATCCCTAAGGGAGGAAGGGTATTTTGGCTTAATTGTGATGTATTTCCCTCAGAAAGGTTTAGCATAATCTCTTTTCTGGGCTTAGGTGTTTGCACACACAAGTTTCCAAAGACTCAATAGCTTTTCTCTGAACACTGCCAAGGGTTTGTTTGAATAGGAGAAAGGAGACATGCTTACAGAAAACAAATACAAGCTAAAAATCTCAAACATTCTTCCTGCCCCAAGTAAAGTATCAATGATAGTCTACTATAACTCAACACTTATAAAAAGAAAATTTTCAGAGAAATATGTCCACTAGAAACATGATCTAAGTTAAGTTGTTAAAAGAGTACACATTTTTAAATGGCAGGGGGATAAAACCCTGTCAGGAGTCGTGCTAGATCTCAGAGCCTTCCCCAGAAGATCGCAGGGCTGCTGGTACTGCCATGTCATTCTGTATTTGTCAGACACTGGGTGCAGGAAACAGAAAATCAACCTGAATTAGCTGACAACAAAGGAAGACTGAGGTGTCTCATGGAAGGCGAGGACAGTGACAGACAGAGCCATGGCCTAAACACTGTCCACCCTCAGTCTCCTCTCAGATCCTCTTTTTCTCCTCTCTCAGACCATCTGCTTCTATTTCTCCCTTATAACAGCAAGCATAGCCCAAAGCTCCTGAATTTTACATTACTGGTAGGTTCAGCCATCTGGAAAGAGATGACTTGAGTCTCAGACCTAAGTCCAAATTCCTTGGGAAGGAACTCAGTTGACCTAGATTGGATCTGTTGTTAACCCCAGCATCAACAAATTGTGGCCAGGGTCTAAACCACATTTGAACTAAATGGCAGCTCCAAATTAATAAGCAAGGAGAAAGGACAGTTCTCAGAAAAAGGAGAGACTACACAGAAAAGGAAATGGGTGAATTCTGGGCATGTGAAATAATGAAATCCAGTCGACAACTCCATGTTAAAATATTTGTCCAGCCGGGCTCAGTGGCTCAGCCAGTAAACCTAGCTCTTTGGGAGGCTGAGATGAGTGGACTGCCTGAGCCCGCAGGTTCGAGACCCACCTGGGCAACTTGGCGAGACTTCATCTCTACACTAAAATCAAAAATTAGCCAGACATGGTAGCGAGTGCCTGTAGTTCCAGCTACTTGGAAGGCTGAGGTGAAAGGATTGCCGGAGCCCAGCAGGTTGAGGTTGCGGTGGCCGGGAGTGGCCACTGCACTCCAGTCTGGGCGACAGAGTGAGACTCCAACTCAAACAAACAAAAAAAAAATGTTTGTCCAAGTCCAACTTGCCTCAAACCCACTTGGCGACTTTCCTCCAACCCTGGTGTGGACAAAGTATGGGAAACATGAAAAATAGAAAACTATCTCCATAAAGAGGTCTAGGAGTCCTGAATTATTGCTTGGTAGTAGATTTAAAAAAAAAAATTCTTTCAGATTACAAAGAAGGGAAACAGTAAAAACACAAATCCCACTTACTTGAGCAAGGGAAAAGCTTAGATTTTCATCTCTTGTTATCAAGCCAGAGAAACCATTTGCCAGAATGACTGAAGATTAAGAATACTTGAGAGATGGAAAATAGCACAAACAGGCCGTGCCTCAGTACAGTATTTGCTTTACTGTGGCTTTATGAAAAGACCTGGTTGCATTGCTAACTCTGCTGTTTGGGGACAGAGGGACAAAAAGTGCAATGAGAATGAATCACTGGCAGCTCAGAGCTAATTTAACAAACCTGAAGATGGGAGATGAAAACAGAAAACCCTAAGAAGGAACACAAGGCTAAGTCCCTATATCCTCCCACCCCCCACCCCCCACCCTCCATCACCCCCCAATGACCTTGGTAACAGCCCTATTCTTAGTCAAATGAAAATGATTGAGATTTAATTATGCATGCAATCACAAAAGATTAAGAAAAGGCCAGAAATGAATAATGCTGGTTGCCTGTGGGGAAACTGGATAGCTAAGCTTCAGTGGTAAAAGAAACTTCACTGTAAGCTCTTTTAGATTTTTTACATTTTTGACTTATATGACATATAACCAAAAAAATTAATTAAAGCAGCTTAAAATTATAGGATCACTAATAGTTAGAAAAATGAATGAATGGGGAGCAAGTTACTGGTTAGACTTTATGTATGCATTTTATAATAGAAACAGGGCTATTTTAAATATGTAGCATCTGGATATGAGGATGGTGCAATTTAAAATGCTAGTCCAAATTTACATTCCCAGAAACACTTCTAGGGGATATATTGACAGTAGGTTCTGCCTTTCGTTGTGACGAGGACCGTATAAAATGGAAAAAGTCATCCCTAGTGCTGTCCCATGATTTCCTCCCAGCTTCCCCACCCTGCCCAAGACTCTCACCTTGCCAGCACTGATGCCCAGTGAAGAAAGCCATTAGGTGTGGGGTAGCCAGGATCAATCCCTCCGCCGCCACCTGAACATGGGGAACCATCTCTGCAAACCTGTGCCTGTAAGAGGGCCACCATTTCTTTCCAGACACAGAAACATCCACCACGGAATCTAACATCTATTAACAGCTTTCTGAATGCTAGCCACTCTGCTATAGACCAGCATAAGCAGGTGAATAAAACACAAGTGAATAAAATATATTCTTCCCTAAGAAGGTCATACTCTGTCAGGGCACATAATAAATACACACATTTTGGCATGGTGATATTATTTGCTAGTGTCAGATGCTTATTTAAAAACAAAAGCCTTGGAAATAACCAGTCATTTTCTTACAAAAAAGAGATCTGTTCCACAACACTACTGATTTCAAAATTGCATAAGCATAATTCATTCTTTCGGGACTTTACATGATACAAAAAAATCTAAGGCTTATTTTCATTTCAGAAACCTGCTGTTCCTCTTTAATTTTCTCTTGTATTTCATCCCAGGGTATCAGTCCTAATCATTCTATTTGCTTCTCATATTTGTCCCTTTCAGATGATCTCTTATCTCATGAGAGCTTACTCTTTCATGGGAGGCTTTCTCTTTCCATGAATCAATCAAACAGGAGAATACTCAATTCATGAAATTATTAGGTTTCTTCCAGGGGCTGGAGGAACGGTGGCTGTCTTCAACTATGCAAAACAATCTTTTTTTTTTTTTTTTTTGAGTTGGAGTCTCACTCTGTCACCCAGACTGGAGTACAGTGGCCACTCCCAGCCATCCCAGCCTCGACCTGCTGGGCTCTGGCGATCCTTCCGCCTCAGCCTTCCAAGTAGCTGGAACTACAGATGTGCGCTACCACACCGGGCTAATTTTTGATTTATTGTAGAGATGAGGTCTTGCCAAGTTGCCCAAACTGGCCTTGAACCCACAGGCTCAGGCAATCCACTCGCCTCAGCCTCCCAAAGTGCTGGGATTACAGGCTGAGCCACCAAGCCCGGCCGCAAAACATTTTTATGTGGAAAGAAACTAATCATACAAAATGCAGAAGACTATGATTAATAGGTACAGCTATAAAGAGGTAGATTCCAACACAGCATGAGAACACATTTTCCAACCATTTGGTCTGCCTAGGATTGACATAGGCTGTCTTGAAAAGTATCTAGTTCCTCTTAGCTCTTGGTCCACACAGAGACTGGATGACCACTTCTCAAGAACATGAGAAGGGAGAGATGAGACTCAGAGGGTGAACAGAACAGGACCAGATGTATCACCTGTCAAGAGAGTGAAAGCAGAGCAGTAAACCAAGTGTGGGGCCTTCTCAGCATGAGGCCCTATGTAATTGCACAGGAAACATGCTCTTGAAGCTGGTTCTGGTTAAGAACACTAACTGTGAACTTGAGGAATGGCTTAGTCCAAAGCTAAAAAGGTATGAAATTTGTACCAAATTCTACTATCTTGGATCACAGAATGTAGACTAAGAAGAGGGAAAGCGATGAGTCTAAAGTTTTAAATCTGGACTCAGAGAGTCCCTCAATATCGTATAGAAAATACTTTTTTACATTTTCTCAGGGAAAAGGGTCCAAAGCTAACACTGAAAGAAGTCTGACACCTTCCCCCTAAAAGCAAAGAACATTTATTTCATCCAATTCCCTCATCTTTTCCTTGAGAAATTTGAAGTTTATAGGGGGAATAATTACTAAGTGGGAGAACTAGGGTTTTTTGTTTTATTTTAGACTTTGAATCTAAAAGAGTTTTTTTAATTACTATAACTTAATCAGTCTAATTGCTATTGCCTTATCCGTAAATTCTGCATTAGTCTTGGCTTCTTTGCCCATTTGTGTTCTATTTTAAACTTCAACAATATTCTGATTTATATTTTATATGAGTATATAACATTGGCTGTCACTCTGTAACTTTAATTTTATGGCATTCACTTCTGAAATTCTTATGTTGATTTCTCAAAAGATATTAAAGGTACATTTTAGAAACACTGATGTTGGCACTCTGCTGCAGTCATGGGATTACTTTAATCATAAAATTTTTAAACCAAAAGAAGAGGCTGGTGCCATGTCCAACTTCTCCTATTACTCAAGCATGACTGCAAAAATAAGTAAATACACAACTTTAATCAGAAATACTAGCATATGTAGAAGCAACCGGTTTAAAATATAAATGTCGTTTTTGTGTCTTTCTTATCAAACTTTTGTGGTTTCGCTCTTAAAGCTCAACATGATAAAACTTGGGTAAGTCTTTTCTCCACTCAGCTTTCACTTTGATCTCTCCTCACAAGCATTTTTCCTGACTTGGTCAAAGAATTATTTCCACTTCACAGTGTCAAGATCCTTCAGCCCATTCAGGTCTTCAGGGCTATATTATATTTTTGTAGTACAGTCTTGACCAATTTCTCATTTAATCTTTATCAATACCCCATATTGTGTGGCTGATTGTATTTTTAACAATGGCCATGTCAATATATCTTAATCCACATGTTCTTATAATATGATGTTGATATTCCTCCATCAGGAGGTAGGGTCTGTGTTTGCTCCTTCTGAATCCGGGTAGGCTGGGACTATGGTGTATAGAACTCTATGACTTTGAGGCTAAAAAGACAATAGACCTTCTCTCTAGCTCTCTATCCCTTGGGACATGTGCCTTGGGCACCCTCAGCTGACAGGTAAGAAATCCAGCTACTCTGGAGCTGCATGCTAGAGAGATTACATGGAGAGACTCTGGAGAGAAAGGCCTAAAGAGCTCCAACTTCTCCAGTTCTAGGTGCTTCAGCTGTCCCAGCTCAGGCTCCAGACATGTGAGTGATCAAGCCTCCAGATGATTTCAGCACCCAGGCTTCCCGTCACAGCTGACACAATTAGAGCAGAAATAAGCTACTTCCTCCAATCCCTACCCAGACTGTTGAGTTGTAAGCAAAAATAAATGTTTTCTTGTTTTAAACCATGAAGTTCTGGGGTCATTTTGTTATAAGTCATAGTAACTGAAATATCAGGCAATGTTACTTTGGGATTCATTTGGGTCCAGGTAATTGAAAAGTCAATTTATGCTTGTCTAAGCTTGAAAGCAAATATATCAACTTTTATACCAAAAAGTCCAGGACTCATGCTAGCATGATTCTAACAAGGGCCATATATGATATCCCCATGAACTAGCCCCTCTGCATCTCTCTACTCTATCACCTTCATGCTGGCCACATGCTCAGACTTCGTGTGGTGGGCAGAAGGTTGCACAGTTCCAGACATTTACCCTGTCAGATTCAAGTTCAGTAGCAGCAGCAGAGGGAATTCCACTTCAGCAATTCAAAGGCCTTAAGCTTAATCCCATTGGTTAAGTTTGATTTGTCCCTATCCCTGAAGTATGGAATGTGCTGATCATCCAGGCTGGAGGCGCATATATAGGAAATTAGGAATGAATTCAAGTTCACCAAAAGTACAGGAACTCATCATAGAAGAAAGACATTCCCCCTGCCCCCAAAATCAAAGGATACTAGCTAGACCAAAAAAAAAAAAAAATTCAATTATTCTCAGACTATGAGAAAGATTCCAACAGTTTTCCTAAGTCGTTGCCCTACAGATAGCTGAGTAACTTTTTGTCATTTTTTGCCCCACAATAAACTGAGTGAAGATTTGAACACAAGTCTGTCTGATGCAGAAGTTCATTTTCTTCACCCAAATTATATGGTATAGTATTTCCACTCTCTTTTCTTCTAATTTCTTATACTTCATACAGCATACCAAAAATAGAAATTTTATGCTAAATCAGAAAAAAGTAGTTTTCAATTATACTGTTTAATTAATCTACCTTTTTCCATGAGTTTTCTCCAGCATTCTTTCTTTTTTTGTTGTTGTTTTTTTGTTTTTGAGTTGGAATCTCACTCTGTCACTCGGACTGGAGTGCAGTGGCACACTCACGGCCACCATATCCTCTACTTGCTGGGCTCAGGTGATCCTTCCACCTCAGTCTTCCAGGGAGCTGGAACTACAGGCATGTGCCACCACACCCTGCTAATTT
This sequence comes from Tarsius wallacei, assembly GCA_963574415.1. Lineage (NCBI taxonomy): Eukaryota > Metazoa > Chordata > Mammalia > Primates > Tarsiidae > Tarsius > Tarsius wallacei. The sequence goes on from CAUYQG010186650.1 coordinate 10,430, forward strand.
TTTTATTTATTGTAGATATGAGGGCTCACCAAGTTGCCTAGGTTGGTCTTGTACCCATGAGCTCAGGCAATCCTCTCACCTTGGCCTCCCAAAGAGCTAGGATTATAGGCATGAGCCACCACGCCTGGCCATCCAGCATTCTATTTTAATATACACTAGTACTCTACCATCAGCCTGCCTGTCGTCACTAGCACTGGCTTAAGATTCTACACAGAAAAAATGTCTTCAGAAGTATTTTTTGTTGTTTTTTTTGTTTTTGTTTTTTTGAGTTGGAGTTTCACTCTGTCGCCCAGGCTGGAATGCAGTGGCACACTCACAGCCACCGCAGCCTTGACCGGCTGGGCTCAGGCAATCCTTCCACCTCAGCCTTTCAAGTAGCTGGAACTAAAGATGCACGCCACCATGCCTGGCTAATTTTTGTATTTATTGTAGAGACGAGGTCTCACCAAGTTGCCCAGGCTGGTCTCGAATCCCAGGGCTCAGGCAATCCTCTTGCCTCAGCCTCCCAAAGTGCTGGGATTACAGGCTGAGCCACTGCGCCCGGCCCAAAACTAGTTTTTAAGGGACTTATTCCATATCAACAAAGCAACATTTAAAAAAAATTTTTGTAGCAGCTTTACTAAGATATAATTCATGTATGATATAATTTACCCATTTAAAGTAAACAATTCAATTTTTTTTAGTATATAAATAGACTTGTGCAAACATCACCACAATCGTGAATATTTTCATCACCACAAATAAGAAACCAGGCCCACATTAGCAGCCACTCTCTATTTCCTCTCTGCCCCTTCCCTCCTTATTCTGGACATTTCATACAAATGGAATCATACAATATGTGGTCCTTTGTAAGTGACTTCTTTCACTTAACATAATGCTTTCTTGCTGTAGCATATATCACTACTTCATCTCTTTTTATTGCCAAATAATATTCCATTATATGGATAGACCACATTTTAACTATCCATTCACTAATTGATGAATGTTTGATTTCCTTTCACTCTGACAATGCTGTTATGAACATAATTCCAATATGCTCATAGCATATTAGAATAACATTAGGTAACATATGTTCATATGTTTGGACTTATGTTTTTATTTCTGTTATCTAAGATTAGAATTGCTAGGTAGCTACGTTTAGCCTTTGGAGGAACCATCAGACTACTTTACATTTTGCATTCCCACCACCAGGATATGATGGTTTCAATTTCTCCCCATCCTTGTCAATACTTGTTAGTATCTGTCATTTTTATTATAACCATGCTAGCGGGTACTAGGTAGCGCAGTATCTCATTATGGTTTTTATTTGTATTTCCCTGGTGACTAATGACGTCAAGCATCTTTTCATATGCTTTTGGCCATTTGTAAATCTTTTTTTGAGAAATATCTACTCAGATTACTTGCTCATTTTTGAATTGAGTTGTCTTTTTATTATTGAGCTGTAAGAGTTCTTTTTTTTTTGAGTTGGAGTCTCACTGTCGCCCAGACTGGAGTGCAATGGCCGCTCCCGGCCTCGACCTGCTGGGCTCCAGCGATCCTTCCAACTCAGCCTTCCAAGTAGCCGGAATTACAGGCGCGCGCTACCAAGCCCGGCTGATTTTCTTTATTTATTGTAGAGATGAGGTCTCGCCAAGGTGCCCAGGCGGGTCTCGAACCCGCGGGCTCAGGCAATCCACTCACCCCCAAAGGCGCGGGATTACAGACTGAGCCACTGAGCCCGGCTTGTAAGAGTACTTAATGCATTCCTTATCAGACGTGACATTCTGTGAGTTGTCCTTTCACTTTCTTGATGGTGTCTTTTAAAGTACAATATTTTATGACATCAAATCCATTTTTTCTTTTGTCACTAGTGCTTTTGGTGTCATAAAAGAAACAAATGCCTAATCCAAGTTCAAAAAGACATATACCTATGTTTTCTTAGAATAGTTTTAGGTTCTTACATTTAGGTGTTTGATTCATTTTGAGTTATTTTTTTGTGTATTGTGTGAGGTAACAATTCAACTTTGTTCCTTTGCTTGTTGCTATCCAGTTGTCCAAAACCATTTGTTTAAAAGACTACAATATTCTTTCCACAACAAATAGTCTCAGGATCCTTGTAAATAATCAGTTGACTACATGGTTTATTTCTGGAACTTAATTCTGTTTCGTTAATCTATATGTCTATATTTATGCCGGTACTATACTGTCTTGATTACTCTCTGTAGTAAATTTTAAAATTACAGAGTATGAGTCCTTCAACTTTGTTCTTTCTCAATATTATTTTGGCTATTCTGAGCACCTTGGCTTTCCATATGATTTTTAGAACAGCTAATCAATTTCTTTATGGTTATGTGTTTGTTTTCACCCTCTTCCATCCATAAAATCCTACTCATAATGATATAGATCATCATTGATAACTTCAGCAAGTTCTGATGTAATAACCTGAGACTTGTGATTGCCTTTTTGATCTCATCCAGCAAGTTTTCTCAGGTAAGGTGGTGCCTGAGTTACAATCAAAATCTTGCTTAAATGTTATTCATCAATTTCATAATCTGAACTACTTTCAGACCAATCACTAAATGTGACTCTGTCCTGTTTGTTGTATCTCTTCATCAATAAAAAATCAAGTTCTTCTTGTTTTTATTCTTCTAGGACATATAGTTAATTTGACGCCTCATCAGCTGCAGATGTTGAGTCCTTCAATTTCATTGGAGATGGTCAATATCTCTTTTTCACTTTTATCCCAGGCTTTGAGTTCATGTCAGGCAAACTGGTAGATAAGCCTCTAGGAATTGCCTGAAGATTACTTGTTTCAATGGACAAGTAATCTTTGGACACAGTAGACTTCCAATTCTTGTAGAATTTTGGGCAGACTTGGATTACTATTGATTATTATAAAATATGTGAATCTTGGCTCAACCCTAAGTGACTATCCCTATTGCAGATGGAAAAGGGGCTTTGGATTCCTTTCACGCACCACTCTACATCTTGCTCAAGAAGCACTCCACTCACCACTTGCTAAACAGATAGCCCATTCACCAACTGTCAGGATCCTGCTTTAAACAAATGTATCTATTTCTTAGCCAGCAAGTGGGAGTTATTTCAATGGAGAATCTCAGTCAATGGTATGGCTGGAAGAGAGAAAGTCACAGGAGGAAAATGGCATGTGGAGCTTTGTCAAAAAGCTTGTGTCTGCTGTCTACTCACTCTACCACCCACTCCCAGAATATCAGGATGGAGGCAGAAGAAATGGGAAGATCACCCATGTTTATCAAGGAAAATTCTTCAGGTCAATCTGATAACCATTGTTCTACAATCACAAAGGAAGAAACAAGGATACCAGAAGTGAATCCTCCAGCCCTGGGGCAGGGGGCGGGGAGAAGGAGATTGAGGGAAAGGGAATCAGGTTTAAAATTAATACTTTCTTTAATTTGGAAGATACAGAAAACGAGAAGCAGAAATGGGCTGCTCAGTCTTACCAACCAAATGGGCAGAAGCAATGAAAGGACAAGGAGAGTAGAACAAAAATGTTGAAAAAGACAAATGAACATATACAAAGACAACTGATGACATAAAAAATATAAAGAAAGGATAAAGAGAGAGAAAGGAGAAGATAAAAAGCTTGTTCAAGAAAACTGGAGTTAGAATATGGGAACTTGCACAAAAGACTGCTGACTCTAAAATGGGATTACAGGATCAGGGAAGAACCCTTGGAGAACAACTCCAATTTTATTTTTGAGGAAGTGTATAAGGACTTGAGAAAAAGCAGAAAAGAAGAATTGAGAATTAAGTTTAAGGAACTGTATAAGAAGAGAAAAGAAACTCTGGAGAAAGAGAAATTGAAAGAAAAGAACACTACAACTTTATAAAAGGCATGTTCAATGTAAGATATCCTATTTCTGAGTATGAGACAGACCTATCTTTGGTGCGAACGTTAAATGGAACAATGTGTATAAAGTACTCAGCATAGTACTTGGCACACGACTGATCAGCATACTTAAACAATGTCATTTCCTTCTCCCTCCCATCTTTTTTCAAATCTTCCTAAAACTTGAATCATGCAATACTGCAAGGCTGTGGGAACTATTCATCTATGTTGGCTTTTTCAAGAATATTTCCATATAAACCACTGAGAAGTTGCATAGAAATTACCTCACACTATCAATTAAGAACTTTTAAAAATTCTAACTTAGCCGGGCTCGGTGGCTAAGCCTGTAATCCCGCGCTTTGGGAGGCTGAGGTGAGTGGATTGCCTGAGCCCGTGGGTTCGAAACCCGCCTGGGCAACTTGGCGAGACCTCATCTCTACAATAAATAAATAAAAAAAAAACTAGCCAGGCATGGTAGCACGTGCCTGTAGTTCCAGCTACTTGGAAGGCTGAGGCAGAAGGATCGCCGGAGCCCAGCAGGTCAAGGCTGTGGTGGCCGGGAGCGGCAAATGCAATCCAGTCTGGGCGACATAGTGTTACTCAAACTCAAAAAAAAAAAAAAAAAAAATTCTAACTTAAGCTGTTTGTATAGACACAAACTATATCTTGCCTGCTAGTAATTAGCATGAAAGTTTTCTAGCAGTAATAATAAAAATGGCTTCATCCTTTAAAAATTATCTGACCCTTAGCAGACTTTCCCAAGAAAGTAATATAGTCATTCAATGTTTATTATAAAATCAAGTTCTTCATCTTTTCCATATCATATTTACAACCATACTTTTACTTCAGTGCTTATACAAAACCTTATAAATATTTAATCTTGCAAATACCTAACTCTGCAACTATATCTCTTTCCAAGTAGTTTCGTATGACACTTATCTCATTAACATTTTATTCAATCTTATGGAAAATCTTGCATTGACTCTGCCTATTTTTATCAGTTTCACTAAAAATACATTTATTTATTTGTGATTTTCTACAAATGAAGAATTCTGAGCTGAAGAGGTATATTTGCATCATTTAATTCAAATCCTTTATTTTATTAGAAAAAAAAAAGAAAGAAAGAAAGAAGCATTTAGGCCGGGCTTGGTGGCTCAGGCTGTAGTCCCAATATTTTGGGAAGCCACAGAGAGTGGATTGCCTGCACTCGCGGGTTTGAGACCAGCCCGGGCAACTTGGCAAGTCTTCCTCTCTGCAAGAAATCCAAAATTAGCCACCCAAAGTGCTGGGATTACAGGCTGAGCCACCCAGCCTGGCAAATTAGGCACTCCTAAATGTTTCTTTTTTTTTTTTTTGAGTTGGAGTTTCACTCCGTTGTCCAGGCTGAAGTGCAGTGGCACATTCACAGCCACCCCAGCGTCGACCTGGGGCAGCGATCCTTCTGTCTCAGCCTTCCAAGTAGCCAGAACTACAGGCGCGCGCTACCATGCGTGGCTAATTTTGGATTTCTTGCAGAGAGGAAGACTTGCCAAGTTGCCCAGGCGGGTCTCGAACCCGCGGGCTCAGGCAATCCACTCACCCCCAAAGGCGCGGGATTACAGACTGAGCCACTGAGCCCGGCTTGTAAGAGTACTTAATGCATTCCTTATCAGA
>CAUYQG010186651.1:0-30848 GCA_963574415.1 Tarsius wallacei
GTGTAGGCCCCGTTGTTGCCTCTTATTTTAGACCCAACCATTGGAGAGCCTCTGGTGTTATTTTTCTGGCTTTTCATTTTTTGTTGCAAAATCCTTTTTTTTTTTTTTTTTTTTTTTCCTTGAGCTTATGGATTCAATAAACAGTGGGTATGAAAATTCAGACGTTTGTTTCGCTCCCACTTTATATGAGGTGCTGTGGTAAGTGCTAGAGAATCATAGATTCATCTTTGAAGATCTCAAAATCTAGCGGGGGTGACAGACCCATACTATAAATAAGTTACATTGCAACACAGCAAGTGCTATGCAAGGGTGTATGCAATGCTGGGGGTTGGGGTGGGTGCTGCTAACTTCATCTAGATGAGGTCTGCAGATGTAGCTGGATTTTTACGGAATAAACAAGAGAGTGAGTGCCTGCGTGAAGGCATCTCCAAGGAGAAGACTCTGGCAGATCCTGGTCCTGTGCTAAGCTTCAGGATAGTTTAATTGGCTATTTGACTTGAGGTTGGAGCAAGGATTTCTTAACTTCTCAGTCTGCTGTGTTGGTTCTCACCATCTCCTCCTAGGGACTGGAACAATGACCTGAGCTTGGAAGTCATGATATTTCCAACTGCACAGGGAGATGTCATAGGAATCAGGGCATGAATTTTTTTTTTTTTACTATACAGCATAGTTTTACTAATGAGGAGACAGGCTGAGGTTTTCTCGTGGAATAAGTTGCTATAATCCATGAGCGATCCCAAGAGGTAGAGTATAAGTATTGGTGGAATAGGAAAGATGATCACAGCAATAGCCCTTCTATTGTGGCATACAGCAATTATCAGAGAGAGAAAGTTCTTGGGAAATAATTTTCAAAGTCTTCTACAAGAAAACCATACCATTCTGCTGTCTACTCATTTTGGAGGCATCCAGAAATGCGCCCCTCCTGGTTTGGAAGTTCCCACATTATCTAGTGATCTTTCTATGCCTGCCTACCTGTGTGGTCTTGATTGAGCTCTAGACTCTCCAGGAAAGAACGCACTAGGACCAAAACAATCTATGAAGCTGGCCAGAAGGAACCTCTCGAATTGAGCAAGCAGGAAAGAGGGCCACGTGCTACAGTTTTTATATAGGGTATTTTTAGGGCGCTGCGAACTTCAGGTAAGGTTTCAATTTTGGAGCCTTTTCCACATGGGTGTGCACACAAGGGTATCGAGTATTACCCGGATGATTCTGTAATAAATGTTGCTTCCATACGCGGCTTTGCAGTTCCCTGTGACTCGAAAATGTTAGCTTTAACAGGGGAACTTCAGCCTAGACCCAACTCCTGAAGACCTGTTACTTAGAACCAGAAAAACAAAAACAAACCCGTATAACATGCCATTCTAAAGACACCAGATTCTCTTCCTAGGATACCTTCGGCGGTGTTTCGTTTTCAAATATACATTATCTTGAACGAGGCTTATCTGCACCGCTACAGAAATCTGGCCACACGCCTTCATCCCCGAAGGTCCCTGCAGAACCAGCGGGTGCTCTACGTGATCTTTCTCGGAGCCGAGTTTGTAACCACCACATCTTAAAACTCGTCATCCAACCCCAGCTCCCGAAATCGCCGCGAGCGCTGCACGGCGGGGGCACGGAAGGAGGGGGATGTCATCAGCCTAGAGCTCCTCAAGGAGCTGCAGGCTTGGAAAGAGAGACGCATTCTCAGGTTGCCTAGCGATGAAGCTGTCGATGATATCATTCCCCCGGAGGCCGGCCTTCTCCCTGCCTGCCCTCCGCGCCCTCCCCACCCGGCTTTCCTTCCTCCCTTCCCCGTTCCCGTCTCCCACGCCCGGGTTCAAAGTACAGCCGCGCGGGGCGAGGGCGCCGGAGCCGGACGCGGCGCCGTCACGTGCGCCCGCACATGTCGCGGCGCACGCTGAGCGGCACGTGAGGCGGGGCGGGGCGGGGGCGGGGAGGCGCCGGCTCGCGGCCCTCCGCGCGTGCGCGCTGCCCCTCCGCGCCCGCCGCTCTCCAGACGCCGGCCGGGGGGGGGAGCGGGGCTGCGGAGCCGCAGGGGCGGGGCGGCCGGACGCGCTCGCCCGCCAGCCGCGCCACACTCTGGCCCGCTGCGTCTGGGCGGGCCGCCCCGGGTAGTCATCCCTCCCGAATTAACGCCGGCTCCTCGGCTCGGGACTCCGCGAGCCGTTCTGACACAGCAGTTTCCGAGCGGCCTGCGGGCGCGGGTTACAGGAAGGTCGACGGCCGCCTCGGGAGGGCCTTGGGCGGGACCTTCAAGCCCGGGCTGGCCGCGGCCGGGCGGGACCCCGGCCGGCCCTGTCCCCGCGCCAGGGCTCGCCGGGGAAAACCCCGACTGTGCTGTGGCCGAGCCCGGGGCCGAGGTGTCGCAGTGCCGGCGGGGTGGAGCCACCGCCGCCTCTCATTGTCCCACGTGGAGTTTTGCAAATTGAATTCCCACTAATTAAACCCTTGGGGATTTGTTTAATTGTGATGAAATATATTGGGACTTTCCGCTCAAGGTGTAAAGTAAAAGAAGTGATTTTTTACGGCGCTAATGGATTTTGCAGGGTGCAGTCAAATGAAACTAAACATAGCCAGGGATTGAGGGATGGATTTTTTAAAAGTTTTTTGGAGGTTATTTACAGACTCTATCTTAGGAAAAATGATTGAGTCTCCCACTTTGGCTTTGTGAAGTGACCACGTTATTTGATTGGGTAACACTTTTCGAAACATGCATATTTATTTATAAACGGTCTAAAATGAATAATTAGCTTGGAGGAATTTGGAGTTTCATGGCGCCCAGAGTGTTGCAGAAGTAGGGGAGCACCACTCCACCCGCCCACCCCATCCCCAAACGTGGCTTTGGTCATGTGATGGAAAGGGCTCTCAGGCGTTGCCAGTAATATTTGGACAGGTCAGATGCCAGTATTTGCCGAGACATCACAGAATGGTTGTAAACTCTCCAGTCTAAAGGGCACAGTGAGTGCCACCCTGGAGACAGGCTGCTATAAGCTAACAGGTATTACAGCACAAGGCTTCCTTTGTTTGAGGTTTGCCTTTAATGATATGCGTGCATAACGTCCTGTAGGTTGAGTCTGAGTAGCACTCCACCCTCCCACACGAGGCCGTCTGCATGAGACAGCTTGGATATTAATGATAGTTGAAAAAAGCAAAGACAAACTTCGAACAGTCACTCCGCAAATGTATATGAAGCTCCTACCCTGTGCCAGGCGTTGAAGCACAGCAGTGACCCATACAGACAAATTCATCACCCCTCATGCTCACAACTCTTAACAACGCCTCACAAGTTCCCAGGCATTTGCCAACCAATTATTAGGCCAATTACTGACCATATCCCTCCGCAGGGGATTTTTTTCGTTTGGCTCTTAGGAAGACTGTCAGGTGAAAGTGTTGGAGCTCCAGTCCCATAAATGCCCACTACGGCCTCCTCTCCTTCCCTCCGCTTACCCTTCTGGAGCCATACTAGCCTCCCTGCTGTTTTTGCATCAGGATGGGCTTGATCTTTCCCAAAAGATTTGCACTTGTTCCTTCTGCCTGCAACGCTGGCCTTCCAGATAGTTGGATAACTAAGTCCATCACTTCCTCTCCCACGGTTTTTTCTGGTCTCTATTTAAATGCCACTTCTTCAGAGAGGCCTTCCTTGAGCAGCCCTTTGTCAATCTATAAGATTCCTTGCCACCACCAACGCCAGTCTTTGTTTTTATACTGTTTGATTTTTCTTTGTAGCAAGTATCACCCCTCACGTAGTGGGTGCATAACGATGTACTGTGTACTTGTACACACACACAGAAATAATCTTTGTTTATTGCTGTCTCCATCACTAGAATAAGAAAGGATTTTGTTTTGTTCCTTGCTCTTTGTTCAATGCATGAATGGTAGCAGGCAATACATAATAAACACTTGCCTTTTATAAATACATGTTTTGATCCTCAATAAATATTTTCTGGATGAATGAATGAATGTCTCTGGCAACCACTTCAGATAGCATCTAAAGACAACAGCACACAACTTCTCAAAGCATCACTTTCTACCTTGAGAATTCATCTCCTGGGAGACTGAGGTGGGAGGATCTCTTGAGCCTAGGCAACATAGTGAGATCCCATCTCTAAAAAAACAAAAAATCCATTTCTTTATGGAGCACCTCCTATGTTTCAAGCACTGTGTGACCCAAATAATAAATTACACAGAGAAATCAACAAGTGGAACAGGGGCAAGGGTCGTCAACCTCCTATACCTGCAAATGGAAAAGATGTAACCTGATTTAGAAACTGTTTGAATTTTGGTTCATAAAATTGTGGATGCAATATTGAAGCATTAAGAGAGTTCCCTTAACAATAGAGTTAATTCAATTTCGCCTTAGCCCAAATGATTCTAGCTTTTGTTTTTAAAAATGTTCATTTAACAAAGTTCCTCCTATGAAATTTAAAATTAAGGAAGACCCTGATCATTTCTGTGTTCCCTTAGTCAGCAAGAATGCTTGTAATAGCCCTGCAGAAGAAGTGAGTTTCAAAGCTTTCCCCTGTGATTCCGGAACTGAGCAGGACCCACTGAACACGCCCCATGATGGAATGCACAACACTTGTGCCGAGAGCTTGAGGATCCCAGCTACTGCAGCTCCGGGCTGGCTCCGCCCACTGTGGTGACCTTTGTCCCTTAGTCAATGAGCTTTTTCAGGGCAAAACTCAGTATCTATCTATCCGCACCTAGCACAATGTCTGGCACACAGTAAGAACTCAATGGATAACTGTTGAAATCCAAAGCCTCCATCCAATCCCACGATTATTGTTATAGTTTAAACCTTTATCATCTCCTACATGGATGGTTGCAAGGATGTACTTAATGGCCTTTGTCCAATCTTTCTTTCCTCAAGCATTGACCACACAGCAAAATTTGCTTTCTGAACACAAAACGTGTTTACTAAAGCACAGTCAAGGATTCCCTTCATGAGGTCTTGAAGAATACATAATGACTGAATCTCCCCCTCTGGTTTCACTCTCTCTTCTCATTCCCTCCCTTGTCCTGTTTCCCCCAACCAGAATTTGGGCACCCAATGCCCTAGTCGCACAGAACTACCACAAGTTCCTGAATATGCTTTGCACTCTCATATGTTTGTCTTTAGGTAGACTAACCTCCATTTGGATACCTCCTACTCATCCTTCAAAACTCAGTTCACATTGCACCTCCTCTGAGAAAACTTCCATAACTATTTTAGTCAAAACGTAACCTCACCCACTCCTTTGCTCTTGGCCCTTTCTTTAGATCTCCATTTTGGTATTTAACATCTTATTCTACAAACGTGCGTGTGCAAGAAACAATGCGTGTTCTTATTTTCTCTCATTAAGTCTAACTTCAAGCCACTTCCCCAAGGGCTCATGAAAATTAATCTCAGTCATTGTGGGGTCTCCTGCCCTCACCTCCCCTGAGCCCCTTTAGGATTTTCACAAGGACCTGGGATGTTTAGGATAGCAAGGAACTCATTCTCAGACTGTTCTAGATAATTATCAGTGATCTAGCTTGCTGCTTGGTCTCCTTGCCATCTCTGCCACTTTCTGCATAGGTGTCCTTGCCAGCAGGAGTTCCCAGCCTTCAGGGTATTATGTCTGCATGCCCCTTTGGGGCTTTACCATTCCCAAGGAGCCCCACACCTGTGACCCCGCCATCTTATTGCTTCTGCCTCTACTCCTTCCCCCTAACATAATCTTCAGCTTTAAAGAGGGTTGCAGGGCCCTAGCAGCTAACCTCAACGGGTGTTTTTGGCATAGAGAATGGTGGAGGCCAGAGTGAACTGGAGGTTGTGCCCCCTTAAAAAGGGACAGACATTACTCAGCTCCAAGCAATTACAGCCCGGTGAAAATGCAGGCCCAGTATTGTGAGATCATCTCATTTTTCCAGGAAAAAAAAAAAAACTGAAATCTAGATTTTAGTTGGCAACTATTTCTAGAAACTTCAAAACACTATTCGTTACAAGTGAGACAGACCTGTGAAAGTAGTATTCAGTCTGGAGAAGGCTGCTTTGAGACCTCTGCTATAAAGCAGCAAGAAAAGGGCCTGGCAAGAGGTTTTCTTCAGAACTCCCCCGATGCTAGGAGCCCTGGAGCTGTTCTTGTAAACGGGTGGAGGGGAAAACACAGTGAGGACAGACACTGATTAATGTCTCAATAAATTATCCTGTCACATTGGGACTCTTCACGTTGTGTTATAATTAATTGTGTATGTCTCCAGCACCTGGATGCCCTAACGCTGCTGCTGCACAGACTGGCACCACCCCCAGCTTCCAGTAGTTTCCCCTGCTGCTGTCTGTCAGACTGTTTACTTGTTCTAGCACCTTCTCGAATTTCCTTTATGACCCTTCCAGACCTCTCTCTCCCACTTACCTCAAGATCACTGCTTATCTCCAGACTCCTCACTCTTAGGAAGACCTCCACTCTCAGGCTGTCAGTTTTTCCTAGCTCCCTCCTCCCACACCCTCATATCCCTTCCCACAGCCAAGAGGGAAAGGTGGCACTCCTCCTGTCCAAAGCCAGCGCTTCCATTTGTGCCAATGGTAATGTATTCAAACTCTGTTAAAACTTGGCTACTCTTCACGCAAAGAGTCTGGCTCTCTGTTAAGGGGCATCTGTTGTTTCTTCATCATTGCATTCCTGGAGTCTAGTACACTGCCTGGGACAAAGAAGAGGATCAACAAACATTTGTTGAAATGCCTTTCAGAAAAAATCTAGAGGCTGTGCCAGTCCCTAAAACATTTTCTAGAGACACGAGACAACTGTTGAAACCTGAGGCTTCATGGACTATTGATCTAGAGAGAGTAGTTTCCCCTGACTCTGTGTGTAGGCTAAATTTGGAGGAGATAATCCGGGAGATAATGTAGCTGGCAGACCAGGGAGTTTGTCCTGGTCAGGTTGGTGCCATCCAGCTGTGAGTTTGCTGTAGGAGACCTCCTATCTGTCTTCTCTGGCTACTACTGGTAAAGCGGGCCTTCTGGTGCTTGCTGAGGGGAGCAAGGGGGAACCTCCATGATGAACGTTTCGCATTGCTGTCTGTCTCCTTCGGCTGGTTTCCACCATCAAGACACTACACTCCATTAGAAGATTGTCTTAGTAAGAAAGACATACAAGAACTGAGCCTTCTTACTTCTTGTATGTTTCAAGGCATTTTTTTCTTTTCCTCTTTAAAAATTTTTATTTTAAAAAAATAGTTTTATGTTTGGATGGTGTTTTTTTAAATCCATATAAATCTTCTTATATTTATTTAATTCCTCTTTCACGTTTTAAACAAATATTTCATATCCTAATTTACTATTTATAATTGTAATATATCTTACCTTATTACCCTATTGGCTTTCAGCCTCTACTTATTTAGAATATCTGTTTCAAGTTACTTCATAACTTCATTTTTAAAAATTTAAGCTTAGTTATTTTAATCTTCTAGTTTCCTTTTTTTAAACTTATCTTCTTGCCTTAATCTTTATTCAGCTTATTTTACAGCTCATGTCATACCTCTGTTTTATGAATTTCTTATAATTCTGGTTTAAAATTTTCTTTTACTATTCCTTTAAGATTTCTTATTTCTTAATTTCAGCTTTTATTTGATGTAAAGCCTTCTAGCATCATTTAGTATTTTCTCTTCCCTTCTTTTTTGGCACCACTCTTTTCTTTTTTACCTTCTCTCTTATTTATGAGTTTGTCAATCAAACTAGTTCAAATAATGACCAAAAGAAGAACAGTAGAATTAGGAAATCATCTATGTTCCTGCCTTTCTTTTTGCCACCCACCACTATGATTACATTTTTTTGCATTAATGTTGTTTTTTGACAGAGCATTCCATGCAATCTTTATTTTCATATTATGTGGTTTAAAATCCATAGTGTCTAATTGTCTTAATTAATTTATTTTGAATGCAAAGAGCAAATTCATTCCAGTGACCTCAAATGACAATCATTTTATTGTAACAAATGTACAAGTAAAGAAACTCAAGTTTTAGCCTCTAGGTAGGACAGGCATCCTGTCAGTCCAGTGAGGAGCCCTCAGGAAGAGCAGGAACTCTTGTGGAGGCAGGCCTCATAGGCACTAGAATTTAAAAAAAAAAAGTGCAGAGGTAAATGCAATATCAATGTGAGAAACTTTATTCTATACCTTGTTAATATACAGAACCTAACTGTATCTAAATTTCAAAGATAAGAAGAAAATCATAGGAACATCCAGAAATGAGAAGCCAGACAGCAGCATTCAGTTCCAGTAGCCCAAAATTCCACTGTAGCAATTTTCATTACCAAAGAGAGAGGAGCAAGGTCCATACCGTTGCCACTCCAAAGTGTGGGCCGTATGCCAGCTGCACTGGCATCACTTGAGAGCTTATTAGAAACGCAGAATCTGAATCACCACTCCAGACCTATTGAATCAGAGTCAGCATTTTGACCGGATGTACAGATGACTCCGATGCACATAAATTTGAAAAGCACCAGTCTACACTGTCGTGAAAGAAAGAAAAAAGTGATGCAATTTTTAAAAACCTATCCAAGGAGTTTCTCTAGCATAAAAGGAACAAATTTACATTCCCAAATCTGACGGACTGAAGCAGTGGTTCTCAACCCAGGCTGCTTTTTAAAATTTTGCTTGCAACTTTCCTTGTTTTTTTGTTTTTGTTTTTGTTTTCCTCCTAAGAACCTGTTTATGTCATTTCTATGAGATCGGAGATATTCATTTGCATATTACAGTCACTTGAAGAAACTTTTTTTTTTAATGTTGTTGCATGAATCTTCCCCCTTGGAGAACCTGATTGATTTGGTCTGGGATGAAGTCAGTAGTTTTTCAGAAGCTCCCAAGCCCATTGCAATAGACAGCCAAGATTGAGAATCATGGAACCAAGGGAAACCAAATCCATGAATCTTTCTTGAAAAAATTACTGAAAGATGGACCCCAGACCACAAAGAAATGAATCAAATCAAAGAACTTAGGCAGAAGTTGTGGTAAGAGGTAATAAACGAATCCATTTGAAAATAAGCTGTGGGGGCTGAGGAGGGGGGAAACGGGAATGGCAGTAGTGGGAAAGTGGGGGGGGGGTGGCATAATGAACATTTGTATACCTAATCCTAAATTGTACCCCACATCTTTAAAATTAAAAATTTTTTAAAAAGAAGCTGCATCTAAATAACTGGGAATTTTGGCTAAAGAGTATCCTGATTGGGGCTTTAGAAGGAGACTATGCCATCGTCTACCCCATTTCTGTTTGGTACAGTCTCTCACTGGGTTTTACATCATCGGCTGTCTGGGTTTCAAACTAATGATTCTTGGTCCATTCCCCCTTTACCTATCTCAACACTGGCAGCCTTCCCCTCAGCGGGCAGACTTGACAATGGAAATCTGACTTATTCTGGTCAAACTGCCTTTAGGAAAGGGAGCCAGAAATACGGGCTAGTGGGAGACTAGGGAAAGCCAAGTGCTACAGGATTGGAATCAGAGGTCTCAGGATGAACTCATGCTTTTGTGTATGTAATCTGCACAGTTCCCATCTCTCTGGGGCCCTGCCTTGCAGATTCCAGCACTTCAGCCACCCTAGCGTCTGATGTCCTCTCAGCTCACAGGGACTGCTGTGCTCTGCTTGGATTCCAGATCACTACACTGCAGGAACATTTCCCCAGGCAGAGAGCCAGGCTTATCATGAGGCTTACCTCTTATGTTTCCCAGCCTTCAGGGACGGATTGCAGTCTTGCGTCCCTACTCTGCCTTGCGTTGCTTGTTCTCTGATGCCTGACAACACTTGCGTTGGATGCTTTGTCCAGTCTTACAATTAAGGCAAGAGGGCTAGTACCAGATACTCCATCATAGGCAGAAGAAGAAGTACTGGGATACATATTGGATACTGGTATTTGGTAATATTATATGTTAAATATACAAGAGAGGACCAAAAAACCCCAGAATTTATTTATAGAAAATTGTGTGTTTATTCTTACATGTTTAAACTTTAATCATTTCAAAGTACTCTTCATCTGATGCAATACACCTGTCGAGACACTTTTTGCACCATTCAAAATAGTTTTGGGACCTGTCAATTTTAATGTTTCTGACATTTTTTGTTTCACCTCTTCCACATCAGCAAAACATTTGCTTCTCCTTATTTCATCTGGGGAAACCAAAAAAGTTGCTTCGGACAGGATGGGGAGGGGGGGATGTGTGAGTCATGTTGTTTTTGGTCAAAAACTGCTGAACATTCAATGTGGTGTGGGAAAGTGCACTGGTAAAGCACCTACCATGAAATGGGCAAGCATGTTGAAAGAATCTCCAAAAAAAGTTCACTGAAGCCAAACACAGCTTTTTACAACAGCGCTAGCTGGTACACCGATGCTGATGAGTTCCTAGAATGCTTACTTAGTAGGGAAAGCTTGAAGTACAAAGGGCCCACCCTCCAAAAGATAATTCCAGGTTTTTTTTGGGGGGGGGTGCTCCCTTGTGTATGTATGTTAATGTTAACTTGCCTGAAATTGGTCGTTGTACTATGGTTATAAAAGAACTGCATGTTGTTGGAATATACATGATGACACACTTGGGATAAAGTGCTATATGTCTACAACTTACTCTCAAATGATTCAGTCCAAATAATAATACAATTAGCAATAATGTGCTTATGCATATTTGTAGAGAGAGCAAGGGAGATATCTTGATAAAGCATATATGGAAAATGTTATCAGTGTTGACTCTAGTTGAAGTGTTTCTGGGAATTCATCCTGGTATTTTTGTAACTTTTCTATAAATTTGAATTTTTTTCAAAATGAAGAATAAACAATGCATCCTTTTGAATGTGGCCTGGACCTAGTGACTCACTTCCAAAGGTTAGAGTATGGAAATAAAAAAAGTAATAAGTAGTGGTACATACATACAATGAAATTATGCAGCCATAAAGAGGAACAAAATTATGAACTTCGCAGCAACTTGGGTGGCCTTAGAGTCTATAATACTGAGTGATCTATCACAGAATCAAAGAACTGAGTACCACATGTTCTCACACATAAGCGTGCCCTGAACAACTATCAAATACTATAGGAAAGGGATTGACAGTAGTGAGAAACTGCCAGAGGAGGGCAGGAGGGGCATACTTCATCAATTAGGGCACTTGATCTCAAACCAGGCAAAGTGGAGACTAAAGGGAGGCCTAAACTTTACCTAGACAATGACTGTTTATATTTCTAACCTTGAATTGTACCCCTCATCTTTAAAATAAAAATAAATTTTAAGGCCAGGCTCGGTGGCTCAACCTGTAATCTCAGCACTTTGGGAGGCTGAGGCAAGTGGATTGCCTGAGCCCACAGGTGCGAGACCAGCCCGGGCAACTTGGCAAGACCTCATCTCTACAGTAAACAAAAAATTAGCCGGGTGTGGTAGTGCGCACCTGTAGTTTCGGCTACTCGGAAGACAGGTGGAAGGATTGCTAGAGCCCAGCAAGTGGACGCTGGGGTGGCTGTGAGTGTGCCACTGCACTCCAGCCTGAGACTCCAACTCAAAAAATAAATAAATAGATAGATAGATAGATTTTTAAAAGTTTGAAAAGTAATAAGTTTACAGCGAAGCAAGCTGAAAGCCACCACCTTAACCAAGTAATTGTGGTTAACATCACCAATGACAGGTCCTGTGGAGGTCATATTCCCACTAGTGTTATGCTGTAAGATGGCCACTTCCCCTCTGTAGTTTTCTCATTCAAAATGTATCACCCAAAATAAGAACTAATGGGTGTCCTTAATATACCTTTCCTTAAACACCCTTTCAAACTGGGTAAATATTAGCCGTTTCATTTTATTTCTACCAAGATAAGTAGCATCTATCTCTAGAGAAACAATGATGGTGTGTGTTTACTGATTTTATTCCAATTTTAGAAATGTATAAAATTTTTATAATGCAGTGGTTTTTCTTATGTGCAATCCTGTTTTAATACAAATGCTAAAGCTACTAAATAAATGCCATTCATAACATCTGAAGAAGAAGAAGGAAGAAAGTCTTAAAGTGTGAGAGGGACTCCACCTGTCTGGCTTTGCAGATGGGGCCAGGTCTAAGGAATGCAGGAAGTCTCTAGAAGCCAGGAACAGCCTTCAGCTGACAGCAAGGAGACAGGGACCTTGGTCCTATGACGAGACTCCCCTAAAGCCTTCGGAAAGGAACACAGACTGCTATCACCTTGCTTTTAGTTTGATGCAACCCACCCTCATTCTCTGGCCTACAGAATTATAAGATAATGAATCTGCAATGTTTAATGCCACATGAAGTGTATATGGGAATTCATCCTACATATACTAAGCCATTAAGTTTGTGTTTAATTTGTTATGGCTGCAACAGAAAACTAATACCGCACGCCTCACTGAGATAGCAAAATTTCAGCAAAGACTTGAAGGAGGTGAGAGAGGGGGCCGTGAGGGAATCGGGGGGAAGAGCACTAGGCACAGCAAGTGCAAGGGCCCAGCACTAGGAGCATGTGTGGTATGTCCAAGCAACAGCAAAGAGGCCAGTAAGCCTCACATAGAGCAAGCAAGGAATGAACCAGAGGAGAGGTCTTCGGAACAAGAGGATTTGCCTTCTCTATTGTGAAATCAGACTGAGTGCATTTCTACTCAAGCTTGGAGTACAATAATCACCTTGACCTTTTTCTAATTGAGGAATTAGGTGCTCAGCTCTAACTTTGGTCCCCCACTACCCAATTCCACCCACCCCAAAAGCAGTTTGGGAGCATCATCATTATTTGGCTACTTCACCAATAAGGCCCACTCTCACATAGTCGGCCTAACCATCCCCAGATCGCCCAGTCCAGGGGCTAGTTATCAGACCTGATGAGGTGGCTTGCCGTGACTCTGGCCACTTTGAAGGTCAGTAAGGTCATATTCCTTTATAAGCAGTCATCATTCTAACACCTGTCTTTTGGAGATCAGGATTCTTTTCCTGGTAAGTTGGTTGCAGCTGATGTGCTGATTTTTCTTGTCAGATTTAGCGTCAGCCTGCAAGACAACTGGAATTTTTAATACTCAACTCCCCACATTAGTGCTTTTGGTCATTTTGTCTTTCTGGCTGTCAGAGTATGTATATTTTGGCAGATGTGAAGGTGACTGGCCATCTAGACATCTGTGAAGCTCCAAAGCACTGTTACCAAGCATCAGGGACCACATTTCAGAGAACATTTTCCTTCAGTTCTATCTGGGTCTGGATAAACTGGGTATGAATTGTCTTAACATTGACAGTTTCTGCCCAAGGCACGTGTGATTGTTTTGGAGTGAATGATTTCCCCTTTTCTCTCATGTAGGGAGAATACGTGCTCACCAGCTCGCACAGAGAACAAAGTAATCAAACCAGAGTAGGACAAAAAGAACACCTCCTAATTTCTATTTGTGAAATGTCCCCAAAAGTCCCCACTTGCAATACTTCTGTTATACTTACATTTATTGTTCCTGTTCTTGAAATTGATGTCAAGGGTGGGTATTGCATCCTGGTTAATAATTAATCCAAGTCTCCTCAGTACCTAGCACCATGCCTGGCATTTGGTAAATATTTTAAAAATTTATTCATTCAACCACCCACTCATAAAATGAATGACCCGGCTGGGCTTGGTGGCTCAACCTGTAATCCCAGCACTTTGGGAGGCTGAGGCGTGTGGATTGCCTGAGATGGCAGGTTCAAGACCTGCCCAGGCAACTTGGCGAGATCTTGTCTCTACAATAAATAAAAAAAAATTAACTGGGCCTGGTAGCACATGCCTGTAGTTCCAGCTACTTGGAAGGCTGAGGTGGAAGGATCACCGGAGCCCAGCAGGTCGACTGCACCCCAGCCTGGGCGACAGATTGAGACTCCAACTCAATAGTAATAATAATAATAATAAATAAAATGAATGGCCCTTCTACATGTTTTATGCCTCTAATATTGGATATTGATCAAATTTGGTGGTGTTGACCATGTATTATGTCCTCGAGGAAAGCATCTCATTACCTTTTACTTCACGGGTTGAAAGTATTTTAGAGGAACTCTTATCTCATGAAGATACTCTACATTTATTAAAAATTGACAATAAGATAACTAGAAGAACTTAAATAAATTTTAAAAGCCTAAAAGAAAATATTAATGAAACGTTTTACCTTGTTTTATAATGGGAAAAAAAGAGACTTCTAGAAGGATACAGGATATATTCAGTAACCTATAGGAGGGAAAATAGAAAACGGGTATGAAGTAACTGGTCCCAGTAACTCTCTTCTTCCTTTAGTAGCTGAGGCCTCTGCATGACTGCAGACATCAACTGAGCTCTCGGAACTTCCTTGTGATGCCCATCAGTGTTGTGAGACCAGGCAACACAGTGTCTCAGGACCAGCTCAGTGGAATAAGCTTTGGCAGAGATCTGGACAGGTTATCTTCTTCCTTAAACTGCACAATCCCCTGAAGATTCAGCTTTTCTCCCATTATCAGACCTTCTGAAATTCATAACTAGCAACAGACTATTAGATAAAAGTAGTGCAATGAGTCTGCAAGTGACATTTTCCCCAATACTTAGAGAAGTTTGTCCTCCAGGAATGTCTTGTGAGTGTGGCTGCTTCTACAAAATGCCATCAGCTGAGTGGCTTAAACAGCAACCACTAATTTCTCGCAGTTCTGGAGGTTGGAAGTACAAAATCAGAGTGTCAGCAGGGCTGGGTTCTTGGTGAAGGCTGTCTTCCGGATGCACACTGCTAACTTCTCATTGTAGCCTCACATGGCAGAAGGTGGGTGAGCTAGCTCTCTGGGACTTATTCTTATAAAGACACTAATCCTATTCATGAAGGCTCCACCCTCATGACCTAATTATCTCCCAAAGTCTCCATGTTCAAGCACCATCCCGTCAAGAATTAGATTTAAATGTGTGAATTCTGGGGGACACAGACATTCAGTCCATAACCCAGAGGATGGAAGATCCTTGTCTTTTGATCTCCTTCTGGGCCTTGACATCTTGGACAGATAGTATTTGCTTATCAAACATAGCGGGATTTTCAAGCAGAGCTGAATATTCTTGATATGTTAATCTAAGGATATTGCTTAAATCCACTTGTGCTCTCTCCAATATTCATCTTCAACAGAGAAGATACAACCAGATTATGCAAACCCTACATGTCCTTTAGAGAAAAGTAATGTATCTAGAATGTACAACTGCAGAAACAGTAATGCAAGTCATCGTCAGATCATTGTATGCATGTGAAAGCATAGTCCAGGCAGACAAAGCAAGGGCAAAAATAGGCTAGGGTCCTGAGCACAGAACTCTGCTCCCTTAAGCTTTGTACTTAGCATAGCTCACCCCATTCTGTTTGAGCACTCCTGCTGTAAATTCTACTTAGATTCAGAAGATCTGGGGTTCAAATCCTGCCTCTGCCACCTACTTGCATAAGCTTGGGGGGAAAAATCACTTATACATCTTTTTGTCTGTTTCCCTATCTATATAATGGACATGGTGATGAGATAAGGTTCATCTTAGAGTATTGTGGGTCAGAGCTTTGTGAATATTAAAGCCCTAAACAAACATTCATTATCATTGGTCCATAGGAGGCCATCCAGCATAGAAGTAGAGAGCGTGGAATCGGAAAGTCTTGGAGTTTGTGATCCTAAACAAGTTACTTCTGTACTTGGTTTCCTCATCTGTAAAGAGGGTCATTTTAATGAGAGTAGCACCTTTGTAGGATGGTTATAAGAATTGAATGACATTGCCTAAAACCTCTTGCGTGTCTTTTGGGTGAGTTCAGTGGTCACACAATACTGAGAAAAGACTAGAAGGAAGGCAGATAGATGTAGCTTTTACTTGGCATTGTGGCCCAGTGTGCCCAATGGCACCAGGCTCTTCGCTGGGCTGCAGAGCTGCATTCCCGTGCTGTGCTGTTGCTCCTCTGTTAAATACAGTGGCCCTGATCTTCCTACTCTCCCCAGACAATGTGACCAGCCTTTAGCCACCACTTACTCCCTTACCTGACAGGTTGTAAAACTAGCTTTCTTGGCATCTTGCCACCTAATCAGTTCTCACCTACATTTTTTCTGGGTCAGAGGATCATGAGTTCTTGGGTCAGAGTCAATAGCTATCTATCAGGAAGTTGCTTTGCTAATGAGATCATTCAAACTTCTTCTGGAATTTCCATCTGTTGCTGGGTAACAAATTCAATAACTGTATCTGAAATCTATACAGATCTCCAATATTCCTCTCTAGAGCAACTTGAATTATAGCTTTTGGGAACGTTCTAGGATTGCTAGGCTGTCAAACACCCTTAATGACACTAAGACTGGCTGGTAACTCCTACACGTTTGAAGCATGGAAGCGCTAAGCAAGTCATTTGACTGTTCAGTCAGGTCTAGACTGCCCTTCCAACGTTAGGCAATTGTTCCCAGAGCAGTTTTTATGCTTCTAGCATGGAAAAGAGATAGGACAATGGCTGTTACTTGCTTTGTGCCTCTTATTGTATATACTGGGCGCTGTTCTAAGCATATACATAACATCTACTAGTTCATTTAATTTATGAGGTAAGGGCTACCATAGAAGGAATCTTAGGCGCTGAGAAGTTAAGCAACTTGCTCCTAGTCGTACCGCTGCATTTCATGAGGCTGTTTTGCCTCTTGTTACTACAGACATTGTGAGAGAGAGGGATATTCATTATATCATTTAATTTGTTTCTAATAATTGCAAAGGACCATTTCTTTCTATTACTATTCATAAACTTACTGTGAATAATTTGATTCTTAAAATGCAAATGACATTTTAAGACAACTAATTTAATAGTCAGTAATTATAATAATTCTGATTCTAAAAAATATACACTTGAGCCAAAAATAAAGTCTTACCACTTTATTTATCCATTTTGAGAGTTTTTCATTGTTCTATTTCTCCTGATGTAAAAACTGTTTTTTAAAGTTTTAGCATCTTTTTTTCTTACATATCTACTCTTATTTGACTTTTGGGACCTAACCTGCCCAATATGAGTGGACTACAAATTAAATGCTTCCAAAATATCTAATTAAAAATTTCAGCCGGGCTCGGTGGCTCAGCCTGTAATCCCACGCCTTGGGAGGCTGAGGTGAGTGGATTGCCTGAGCCCGCGGGTTCGAGACCTGCCTGGGCAACTTGGCAAGACCGCATCTCTACAATAAATAAAAAATTAGCCGGGTGTGGTAGCACGCGCCTGTAGTTCCAGCTACTTGGAAGGCTGAGGCGGAAGGATCGCCAGAGCCCAGCAGGTGGAGGCTGCGGTGGCTGGGAGTGGCCACTGCACTCCAGTCTGGGCGACAGAGTGAGACTCCAACTCCAAAAAAAAAAAAAAAAAAAAAAAAATTTCACTTAGTTGTTTTGTTGCCTATTATAATATCCATTTTTCCTCCAGAAAGAGATTTTCTTTAGTGTAGCAATGATTTTGGTGTGATTTAGAGATCATCTATTTAATAGCAAAATGCCTTACACCTAGGAGGTATTTAGTAATACTTAGTCATGAAATAGTCAGATTCTTACACTGATAGATAGTATGTTGGATTTTAAGAGTTGCAGAAAAATCTTCAAGTTGACTCATCTTTTAACATTTGATATTTTGAATGAAGACTGGAAGAATATACTTCAATGTACACTTAGAACCATAAATTAAGACCTACAAACACAGACTGTTGGCAATGTGTTCTATGGATGACTCAGTTCCATAAGCTGAGATGCTCCTGGTGACATGTACTTCAGGTTAAAATTAATAACTCGGTAAATTTCTGAATGAAATAAAGCTCAATCTTCCCTCAATTCACCTCGTAGTTGTATTCTTGGAACACTCAATTTAATTAAAACCATGCTAAAAATAATGTGTGCTTATATGTAAAACAGATGGAGCATTAAAAATTGCGAAAGACAGGAGACAATAAGTTTCATTGTTTGGGGCTGACCTTTGCACTGTACGACATCCCTAGCCATCTACCATATTTTAAAAATGAATATTATTTTTAATTGACAAATCATAATTTTATATATTTATGGGGTACAATACGATGTTTTAATGTATGCATACAATGTGTAATGATTAAACCAAGCTAATTAGTATATCCAACACCTCACTTATCTTTTTTTTTTTTGAGGTGGGGGTCTGACTCTAGTGCCCAGGCTGGAGTGCAGTAGCACCATCACAGCTCACCACAGGGTCAACCTCCTGGGCTCAGGTGATCCTTCTGCCTTAGTCTCTCAAATATCTGGTACTACAGGCATGTGCCACCATGGTCCGTCTAATTTTTTTGTAGATACAAGGTCTTGCTATGTTGCCCAGGCTGGTCTTGAACTCCTGGGCTCAAGCAGTCCTCCCACCTCAGCCTTGCAAAGTGCTGGGATTACAGATGTGAGCTGCCATGCCCGGCCACTTATCACTTTCTGTGATGAGACATTTGAAATGTATTCTCTTAGCTATTTTGCAAAATACAATGCATTATCATTAACTCTATCACCATGCAATGCAATAGCCCTGTAAAACGTATCACTCTTGCCTAACTGAAACTTTGACCAACATCTCCTCATGCCCTCCCACTCCCCCTTGCCACACCCAACCTCTGGTAACCACCACTCTATTCTACTTCTATGAACTGGACTTTTTCAGAGCCCATACATCAGTGAGATCATTTGGCATTTGCCTTTCTATGACTGGCTTATTTCACTTAACTTAATGTTTTCCAGGTTCATCCATGTTGTCGCAAATGACAGAACTTCCTTTTTTGTTAAGGCTGAATAGTAGTTCACTGTATATATGCCACATTTTTCTTTATCCATTTATCTGTTGATGAACACCTAGGTTGCTTCCATGTCTTGGTTATTGTGAGGAGTGCTTCAGTGAACGTGGGAGTGCAGATATCTCTTTGCCATATTGATTTTCATCCTTTAGATATATACTCAGAGGTGGTTGTTCCATTTTTAGTTTATTTATCATTTTCCACAATGGCTGTACTAATCTACATTCCCACTAACAGTGTACAAGGATTCCCTTTTCTGCACACTTGCTGTCTTTTGCCTTTTTGTTAATAGCCATCCTAAGAGGTGTGAGGTGATATCTCACTGTGGTTTTATTTTGCATTCGTAGTGACTAGTGCAGTTTAGCATTTTCTCATGAACCTATTGCCTACTTGTATGTTTTCCTTTGAAAAATGTCTGGTCCTTTGCCCATTTTTAATTTCTTCCTGCTATTAAATGTTTCTCTAGCATATCAAATGGAAGTAATTCCTCTAGTCACTGAGACCACCAAAAATACCCCTGCAATTTTCAAATACTCCATAGTGGATGGAACCATCTCAGTTGAGATCCACCACCCTGCAGGTTTGCAGTAAGCTGGGATAAAAGGAACTTCTCTATTAAGTCTTGCCAAAGAGCCTGGAATTCACAACAGTGGTTTCTTGGCATATCGTTTTATAGAACTTTCAATCTACTTTTCATAAAAGTTTTATTTGGAAAATCACATTGGAACAAATGACTCTATTGCGAGCAATGTTTGAGCCAACTCATCTGCAGGGCAATGCTAGTCTTATCTCTGTACTAACTGAATAGCTTTCTATAACTTTGCAAATATAGCCATCTCCACAAACTATTTGTTGTAAAGCCTGGACTTTTAGATTCTTGTTCATATTTAGGACATTCTGATTCTTCAATAATTCAAGCCAAAGTGAGTGACTTAATGCGGATTTTGAAATGGTTTACTAATCCTTTGACTAAAATCTTCACTCTTCATCAAGTACAAAATTGTTATCACATAATAGCTGTTTAGTAGCCTCAGTAAAATGAATTGTTTCTTTTGATAAAATTCATAGTAAATAAAAATGACCAATTACTATCAGATTGTACAGCGAAACTAAGTTTAAGATCTTCAGACGATGTTACTTTATCACTTTCCAAATGAGACATGGAGTGTGAACAGATAAAAGATGTTTGCTGCTATTTCTTTCTTTTTGCAAAGAAATATCTTAAATCTTTGGAGTGAGTGACTCATTCTCTTTCCAAAACAATGCAGCAAAGTAAATTAATATGAAGAACAAAAAGCAAACTTCTTAGGTAACGAGTATCTCCTTATTTCCTCAGCATCTCTTCGAGGAAGGGTTTGGAGATCTGGAAGGTTGATGGACGGTAGCTGCTGCCCCCTAGTGCACGACTTGTTGCTACTGCAGACATCCGGTTCATGAAATAACCGAGGACTTTCCCTCCTCCCAGCGCCAAATGAATGGGAAATAAATTAAAGAGCTTTGTTTAAATGATTCAGATAATTGAGAAAGTTATCGTATATTATTCTTTCAGAATGAATAGTTAGAACACCTTTTTTGTAATCTCTGCAGAAATCGTTGTTTAATTTCAGTTTTCTGTCATTGCTTCAAGTTTAATTTTTTCATCGTCATTTTCTGCTTTTCTCACGAAGGGTTGCCTACATAATTTGCAGGATCCAGTGTTAAATGAAGATGTGATACCTCTTGTTTGACAAACCGAAAAAATGCCATTAAAGGTACAAAAATACCTTTTCCTCTAATCTGTAGACTCTCTCCACTTGTTATGGTGTTTTAAAATTTGCTATTTAATGTCTTCCTAAGAAACATTAACATTTTTAATCTGTAGCTTAAATTTTACTATTCATTGTTATGGTTGGTGATGTCAGTAAGTACAAATATAAGAGCAAACATAGTTTGTATTAAATACAAATGTAATTTGTAGCTGGGTGCAGTGGCTCGCCTATAATCCCAGCACTTTAGGAGGTGGAGGCGTGAGGACTGCTTGAGCCCAAGAGTACAAGACCAGCTTGGGCAACACAGTCAGACCTCATCTCAACAAATTAAAAATTTGGCTAGGCATTGTGGTACGTGCCTGTAGTCCCAGCTACTCTGAACGCTGAGGCAGGAAGATCATTTGAGCTCAGGAGTTGGAGGCTGTGGAGAGCCATAATCATGCCACTGTACTCCAGCCTGGGCAACAGAGTGAGACCTTGACTCATTTATGTATAAATTAATTTATCAAAGATTCAAACAAAATGCATTTGTTCGATGAGTGCCAGCCTCAGAGGATGTGCAGAGTGAACCTTCCAGGACCTTTCTGGTTTTGGAAGAACAGGACAATATCCATGAAATAATAAGAAAACAGTAGGTGATCCACTTTAAACTTTTTCTAGTCTGATAATAAAATTCTATTTTACTCAATTTAGACAAAAATCTTTTAAAGACATATCTCAGTTCCCTGAGCCTTCTCCAAGTGTACCCCGAGCCTCATTTAATCTCTTCTTGATGACCAAAACTGATTGACATGAGCCTATCAGAATTTGATAACTATTTCTTCTCACCTTCTGCTTTGTCTTTCCTCTCTGTGACGGTTAATTTTATGTGTCAGCTTGACTGGATCATGTGTGCCCCGAGACTGAGCTAAGCATCTGTGTGTCTGTGAGGGTGTTTCCAGATAAGGTTAGCATTTGAATTGGTAGACTGAGTAAAGTGATTGCCCATCCCCCAATGTGGGTGGGCCTCACCTCATCCAATTTGTTGAGGACCCAAATAGAACAGAAAGGCAGAGAGAAGGAGCATTCATGCTCTCTTCTCTGCCTCCCTGCTTGAGCTGAGACATTGGTCTTCTCCTGTCCTCAAACTGGGTCTTAAACCATCAGTACTCCTAGTTCTCAAACCTCCAGAGACTGGAATATACATACCCACTTTCTTGGGTCTCCAGCTTGCAGGTTGTAGGACTTCTCAGCATCCACAGTCATGTGAGCCAATTCCTTATAAGAGATCTCTTTCTAGAGATATGGATGTAGATATATATATTTATCTATGTCTGCCTGTCTATCTGTCAGCCTGACCGCCTAGCTATCCTATTGGTTGTTTCTCTCGATAACCCTCACTGAGAAATCTCCCAATAAATTTTCTCTTTCCTGTTCTCTTCCGTGAGTGTTGGTTTGCCAGCTACTCCTTTTCCGAATGATCGGTATACTTGCTGCCAGGTCTCTACTCTCCATTTCTTCATTGATTGCCCTGAGCTTAA
The DNA here is from genome assembly GCA_963574415.1 of Tarsius wallacei. NCBI lineage: Eukaryota > Metazoa > Chordata > Mammalia > Primates > Tarsiidae > Tarsius > Tarsius wallacei. Next base: position 21,982 of record CAUYQG010186651.1, read on the forward strand.
ATGAAATCTGCAAATCAAACTTGTGTTGGTGTGGCTCCATTTCTGGAGCTCTTTATTCCTCTGTGTAGATCCACATTTCCAAGTAGCATCATTCTCTTCCTGTCTGAAGAACTTTCTTTAGCATCACTTATAGTTGAGGTTTCTGATGATGAATTCATTCAATTTTATTTCACCATGGTTTTAAAATGATAATTATGATCTTCACAATCAACCAGATTTGAGATTCATTTTTGAATGCATGTGCCCCTGTTTTAATAAAGTGAGTTTGTATTCCACTGATCCTGCGGCCTTGACCTGTTAGTCAGTATACCTCTGTCGATTGAAAACAGACATGGCTGGTTGTGTATTTAGGTTTCCTACAATGGAGCCTCAGTGGATTTCACTCCATTCCTGCTGGTCTTTGTGAAGAAATAAAGTCCCATGTCTTAACAATTCTTGAAAGCACTATATAATTGAACTATAAGTCCAAACCACAGACCTGAAAGAGTTAGGAAGCAGCTGATAATTGTGTAGCCCAGTCCAGCCCCACTTCCACACATGCAGTTTTCTTATTTCACAGGTGAGGAAGCGGAGGCGTCCATGTAAGGATTAAGTCCATTTGCCCCATGTACACAACAGAACAACATTACGTCTGAAGATAATGTTCCTTTGCTTTAGGGTGTTGGCCCATATCAGGGAGAATAGATTCAGCATGTTTGGGGGTAGAGCAGAAATAGAGGGGGGTAGGTAGTCACACATTCCCTTAGCCTTCATCTGCAAAGTTCAGGATCTGCCTGTCTTGCTATTCATAGCAATTAGCAGAATGCCTGAAACATAGTTAGCACTCAATAAGTGTTTTTTATCATTAGATGGTAAATGTCATTAACTATTGTTCCTGGTTAAGAGACTAATACTAAATACAAAACAAAATCTACAGAATGAAAGAGCATCTAAGCTATAAATAATTTGGGAAGAGGACAGTAAAAGAAATTTTTTTTTGAAATTTAAAAACATGACCATAATGACTATGTCATTGTCTTTCAAAGCTTTGATCTCTGTTTAAGAGAATATAGCATATACAGCAGAGCCATAAATTCGACCATCAAAGATCACAAAAGACAAAGTAGGAAATAAAACTAATGTGTAAGGCTTAAAAAAAAAAAGGCAGCAAATATTCACAGAGAAGGACAAGTTGGGAGTAAGCACGAGGTGATAATTTTCAGAGCAAGAGGACATTTTTGGTATCATCAGAGTCCCTTTATTTTGCAGAAGTTTATGCTGAAACCCAGCAGAGTAAATGGTTTTTCAGGGCCATGCAATACATAGCCAGAAACCAGACCTACACCTGGTTTATTGTCACCACAGTTCCGTCTACTCTTTCACCTAGCCTGCTCCGTTGTTTTCTCTTCAATAAGGGTGATCAAATAAAAATATATACTTGGGGTGAAGATTCTGAAAAAAAGAAAAGAAGAAAGTAATTAGCTGTCCATTCTAAGGGTTTGTTTTTTTTTTAAGTAAATTAAAATCAGAATATTAGAGCCCTATTAGAGCCTCACCCCTAAATTCTGAAAGTCTTCCAGGCACCAGAGTCCCTTGGTGTATATAGAAATTTTTAATGATATTTAGTAGCATGAAAACAAATCCTAAACTCTAAACAGATGGGACTTTGAGGGCTAATTATAGGTACTATTCACAGTGTCACAAGATCAAGCTCTGCTTTTGTAAAGTTTGAAGGAACCTGACTCCAGGGAGCTCTTGATACAGTGGAACCAAAACCGAGTCGTCCTGCAGAGGGCATCGGACGACCAGGTGGAGCACACTCGGTGCGTTGGAATTTGGGAGACCCTTCTACATCCTGCCCGGTTAGAGAACTGGAGAGGGCCGAGGCGGCCTGAGAAGAAGCAAAGATGTTCCCCATGCAGACAAACTCTCCAGCTCTTTCTACACACATTCTCTGTGCTGTCAGCTGGTTTGGAGAATGTTCAACTTTTTCTAAATCAAATAAACGACCAATAGAGGTTGAGGAAAGTCCCTTGGGAATGCATTTCCTCTGAGCTATGATAACTAGAACGAACAAGTAAAAGAATTATTAAAAAGTACCTTGAGCCATTCAGTCTCTGAGATTTGCTTTGATGACATCATAAGGTTAGTAAAAAAAAAAGGAGCCATTGCCTTGCTAAGCTATGGTGTGGCCATGTGCTCTTCAAGCTATGGCCAGGCCATGTTTTCTTAAGCTTTGGCCCCCTCCCCTACCTTGAGGAAGTGAATCTCCTCTCCTCTCTCTCTCTCTCTCTCTCTCTCTCTATTTCTCTCTCTCTCTCTCTCTCTCACTCTCTCTCTCTCTCTCCCTTTCTAATTTAGTCTTTAAATAAACTATATTTTCTAAAAAAGAAAAAAAGGTAGCTTAGCTGATTTTTGTTTTGGCAAAAACTGTTTATTCTGCTTTATCTTAAAATAGAGATATCAAACCTTACGGATTTTTGAAAAAAACAATTAAATAAGAGGGAGCTGTGGGCATGGAAGAGAGAGAGCGAGCAGCAGATGGGGCGTGCATGTTTGGGAACACAGCTCCAGGCAAGAGAGGAGATGGAGGCGAAGGACACCTGGGCTTTGGAAATGGACCTGGAGCTTGGCACGAGTGGATCAAGGCTGGTCTCAGGTTACATAACCCGAATATCTGGGGCAGAGATGGACTTGCTAAGTCAGGAACGAGAGGCAATTCTGAATGGAGCCCACTGAAGAAATATGATACCGTGTAGCTCCAGCTTGACTGCCCGTGTTCTGGGGTCGTTGACATTCATGAAGGTGGGTGAGAGGTGAGAGGTCATCGTCTTGAATACATGGGGGAAGATCACGGGGCATGACACAGGGCAAAGACCTTCTGCAAACAGGCAGACTTCCTCCAGGTGGGCCCCAGTGCATGTTCATGAAGTGCACACTGAGTGTTAGCAAACAAGCAGAGGAAGGACCAGGAAAAAGGGGCCAGGTCGCAGCAACAGGTCGTTGCCAGTGAGCCTTCTGTTCCCTCTCCTCTAGCATCTAGCTTCTCTAGCACCTGTGCATTTTTTTGTTTTTTTTTTTTGAGTTGGAGTCTCACTCTGCCACCCAGGCTGGAGTGCAGTGGCACACTCACAACCACTGCAGCCTCGACCTGCTGGACTCAGGTGTCCCTTCTGCCTCAGCCTTCCAAGTAGCTGGAACTATAGGCATGCACCATCATACCCAGATAATTTTTTGATTTATTGTAGAGACGAGATCTCACCAAGTTGCCCAGGCTGGTCGCAAACCCCTGGGCTCAGACAATCTCCCACCTCCACTTCCCAAAGTGCTGGGATTACAGGTGTGAACCACCAAGCCCCGTTTTTTTTTTTGAGTTGGGATATCATTGTGTCACCCAGGCTGGAGTGCAATGGCATGATCACAGCTCACCACAGCCTCGACCTCCTGGGTTCAGGCAGTCCCTCCACCCCAGTCTTCTGAGTAGCTGAGTCTACAGGCATGCACCACTCCACCCGGCTAAATTTTTTACTTTTTGTAGAGATGAGATCTCGCTATGTTGCCCAGGCTGGTCTCAAGCAATCCTCCCGCCTTGGCCTCGCAAAGTGCTGGAATTACAGGCATGAGCCACCATGCCGGCCAGCGCTAGTTCTATTGCCAGGAGATTTAAGTTTAGAAAAGAGCAGAGAAGGCCACCGGGAGTGGAAGATAGGTAGGCTGTGAAGCCAGTAGGCAGATTCGTGTTTGTTATCTCACTTGTTAGTTACTTGATTTGGGCAAGGAGTCTTTGTCTTCTTCTATGCAAGATGGGATTCATTCACTTGTCTTTTCATTCAGTTTATACACAATAAAGGCATGTATATCATATACCAGGACCTTTGGTAGGGACTAGGAATAGAGGAGTCCCTGCCCTTGTGGTGCTTCCAGCATGGTGAAGATAGGTATTAAGTAGTCAGACAAGGCCAAACTTGGTGGCTCATGCCTGTAATCTCAGCACCTTGGGAGGTCAAGATTATAGGTATAGTGGCGCATGTCTGTAGTCCCAGCTACTGGGGAGGCTAAGGTAGAAGGATTGCCTAAGCCCAGGAGGTTGAGGCTGCAGTGAGCTGTGATGGTGCCACTGTACTCCAGCCTTCGTGAGTGAGACTCCAAATTAAGAAAAAAAAAAGGTAAATCACTGTACATTTGCCATAACTATGAGACAGAAGGCAAAGGATGCTATATGAGCATGTAATAAGCGAACCTAACCTGGTAGGGAATGAAGGGAGGATGTTAGGTAATGTTTTGAAACTGAAACCAGTGGGGCAGGTGTGAGGGCTGGAAACCCAGAGGCCCCTCCACACAGGTGCAGTTGTTAAGAGCCATAGGCAGCCTGGTGTGCAAGGACCCCTGCGATGTAAAGATAGCGCTAAGCCAGGAGGTCTGCCCAGCCAGTGGGGACACTGGATCCCTATCCTAGGCAGGTGCGTCAGGGTTAATGACCTTCTTCCATCTGTTTACCTCTCAATTATTGTTTCCCTGGCTGCCCATACTATGGACAATGTTTAGCCAAAAAACTTGAATATTGAATTGACTGACAAATGTGTGGCCAAACTGGTGAGTTCTGTTCTCCAACTGCATGATTTTCAGACCTTTCTACATGGATTGTCTTGGTTACATATTATAGAATTGAGGTTGATGGAGCTAAAAAAAAAAAAAAGACTTCAAAATTGGCTCATCTTAGCTCTTCATTTCACAAAAGTGGAAACTGAGGCCGAGAGAGTCAATGCCTTGCCCCAAGTTATACGGCTATTTTGAAATAAAGATGGTTGTTAGAACTTCTGGGTCTCCAGGCTCCTGCATGCTTTCTATTCTATTTCTCTTCTCTTAATGTATCTGACAGAGTCAGGAAATGGGGAGTTTAAGCAAATGTGAAGTTAACCTGTTGGAAACCGTTGCCAGTAAATACCTAGACATGAAACCACTCTGCCAATAGAGGGCAAGACAATAGTTGAAGGAAACAGACATCCATTTCTCCACAACACTTCAAGTGCAATAAACATCACATTGGTTTCTTTTCTTAATTCAAAGCAAGGTGAGTCTCATTTGATGCACTTTCCCTGTGCTTCCTATCTCCCCTTCTTTGGATTCACAGGAAGCCCTGGGCTTATATAATGCCAGGAGAGGACCTGGTTCTCAGCCCTATGGAGGGAGAAGCTTCCAAGGTAGCATTGAGCAGAGCTCTGCTTCCCCGCCACCACACACACACAGGCACACACATGCACTTGTACACCCATGTGCACACATACACACACATACACTTGCACACACACAAACTCCAGCCAAGCTCAGCGTGAAGAGTGCCTCTAGGCTGCCCTGCTGTGTCAGAAGCACCTTGCAAATGGGTCTGCAACCATCATACCCCCTCAGTCTTGGGCGATCCCACCTCTAGGTGGTGGCTTACTTGCCTATTCAACCCTCACCCTTAGGTCCAATCCCACTTATTCATTTTGTTGGTTGATAAACTTTACAGCATAGAGATGGTCTGAAGGACAGTCTACTCCTATCTCCAAGTTCTCTTCACTTACTCTAAATCTCTCACATATTAAAAGCAGTTTACTACCCCAAGAGGTAAGAGGAGCCCCAGATGTTTGACTGTGGGGGCTGGAGAGCAGGGAAAGGTAATATTGTCAAAATTCTCTAGAAAATCTAGATTTGCTAAAAAAAACCCAAAAAACTAAAAATCAAACATAGTTAAAATCAAAATAAAACTAAAAATAGCTAAATTTATCCTTGTATCACCCTGTTACCTAAGTACAATTGTTTTATTACTTATCTGGGTTTGGTTTTGTTTTTGCTTTTTTTTTTGTTCTGTTTTTCTTTGTTTTTTGAGTCAGGGTCTCATTCTATTGCCCAGACTGGAGTGCAGGGGACACAATCACAGCTCATTACAGCCTCGACCTCCTGGGCTTGGGCAATCCCCCTACCTCAGCTTCCTGAGTAGCTGGGACTATAAGCGTGTACCACCATACCTGGGCAAATTCTGTTTTAAACAAGTGTCCTACCCATCTGTTGTTAGATAGTAACTACTATAGTCTGAATGTTTATGTCATCCCCAAATTCATATGTTGAAATTCTAGCTCCCAAGGCAATGGTATTAAGAGGTGATGAGGTCATGGGGCTGATCCAAGGGAGTTTGTTTGTCTCTTTCATCATTGAAGACAAGCAAGAAGTCACCATCTGTAAAGAACAGGACCCTCACCAGACATCAAATATGCCAGCACCTTGATCTTGAACTTCACAGCCTCCAGAACTGTGAAAAGGAAATTTCAGTTGTTTGTAAGCCATGGAGATTTTGGGCTTAGCAGCCTAAACAAACTAAGATACTGACTTTTCTCCCAATGCTTTTAGCTTCTAATTCCTTGTGGGCTCCCTCTCTGGCTTCCTCTGTCTGTGGAACTCTTAACTGCAGATGTCCCTTCAGCTCCTGTCTTTGACCTTCTTGGATGACACCAGCACATCTCCCATTTGAATGTGCATGTGAATAACACAGTGATTTCACTAAAATACAAATTCCAGCTCAGTGGGTGGGGATGTCTCCTGTCACCCCACAGCTTCACTCAATTCCATTCCGTATCTTGATTCTTGAAGGCAATCGATGCCTGTGCCTCTTCCCTCAACATGTCATGTCTGTTGCTTTAGTCATACTTTAAAAGTGTGCATATGTGTGTGTATTTATACACATATTTGTGTTTCTGTGTGTGTGTGTGTGTATCCCCTATACCCCCAGGCCTGGTAACTGCTGTTCTACTCTCTGTTTTTATATATTTGACTTTTTCTATATATATATTAGAGTACTCCAAAGAAACAGAACCAATAGGGGAGACATATTAGGGATATATTAGCGTACTCCAAAGAAACAGAACCAATAGGGGATACACACACACACACACACACACACACACACACACACACACACACAAAGAGAAACAGAGAGATTGACTTCCATAAGGAAGGAATGGTTTATGTGATTATGGAATCTGGCAAGTCCCAAATCTGTAGGGCTGATGTCCCAGTTTGAGTTTGGAGGCAAGAAACTATTGTAGAACCAAGAAAAACTGATGTTCCCATTTGAAGGCTATCAGGCAGGAGATTTCTTATTCAGGGGAGGGTCCTCCTTTTTAAAAACTTCAAGCTTTCAACTGATTGGATGAGGCCCATTCACATTATGAAGGGCAATCTGCTTTACTCAGTTTGCTGATGTTAGTGTTCAACTCTGGCTTCTTTCACTTGGCATAGTGTCCTCCAGGTTCATTCAAATTTTTGCAAATGGCAGCATCTTGTTTGTAGGGCTGTATAATATTCCATTGTGTGTGTGTGTGTGTGTGTGTGTGTGTGTGTGTGTGTCTCACAGTTTCTTTATCCATTCATCTGTCAGTGGACAATGGTTATTGTTAATAATGCTACTATAAACCTTTACAAGGTGATGACTACATTTCCTTTGGGTATATGACCAGCAGAGGGATTGCTGGGTTACATGGTAGTTCTGTTTTTAACTCAGAAGGAAAAGTACTGTATGATCTCACCTATGTGGAATCCAAAAGAGAAAAATTGAATATGCAGAAATAGTAAAACAGTGATTACAGGAACTGGGAATGGGAAGATGTAAGTCAAAGGGTACAAAGTTGCAGCTATGTAGGATGAACAAGCCTAAGAAATCTAATGTACAGCCTGGGGACTATGGCTAATAATATTGTCTTATAAGCTGGTAATTTGCCAATAGAGTAGATTTTAGATGCTTTTACCACAAATAAAAAAGTAAGGTAAACATATGGGATAACTATGTTAATATGCTTGGCTGTAGTAGTCACTTCATTGTGTATATGTATATCAAGATAAGTATATAAAAACATGTCATACGCCTTAAATGTACAATAAAAATCAAAATAAAAAGTGGAAAAAGTGTTTGATATAATATTTTGGAGGATGTTAAATGGCTGTGTGGAGAACCTGTATTTAAAAGTGCACATTTTAGGAGCATTGAAAGTACAGAAGAATTACAAAAAACGAATTTCTGTATAGGGGCTGGGAATGAGATGTAGAGGGCATACTTTCTTCCAAAAAGATACAAATAAATTTCTTTCTGGAAAAAGAAAAAAGTTAATCTCATTTAAAAAAAAAACACCCAGAATAATGTTTGACTAAATATCTGGACACCCTGTGACCCATTCAAGTTGACACATAAAATCAATCATCACAGTATGTATGTATCTGTGTGTGTGTGTTCATATGTAGACATATTATATACATAATATTTAGATTATAATACATATAATAGGAGCTGAAAAAAAACCTATCTTCTTATTCAATATCACCACATTCTCCAGTATGAGACTCAAGTAAACCACTAGAATTGCTATGTTGCTATTGCTATTTGATTGTATCTTTCTTGCCAAGACCTCTGACACCAAATAAATGTATAAGATTTAGAGAAAACAAAGTGGATCAACTCTACAAATCTCTCTCTAAGCAAATTTTACCATCATGGTAAGTGAAGCTTCAAACAGAAGTCTGGACAAGTTCTTGAAAATCTGTTTTATAGAAACCAGTTTGTTTATATTTAACTATCATAATACACCATCATACTTAGTGACTTGTCTTGACAGCCTATTCTTAAAATTTTTTAAATCCAGTCCTCTTTTCATGGACAGCATGGTTGGCTCCAGGTTCTTGCTATTGTGAACAATGCTGTGATAAACATACATGTGCAGGTATCTTTTTTATAGAGTGATTTTTGTTCTTCAGGGTATATTCCCAGTAAGGGGATTGTGGGGTCATATGGGAGGTCGATATTTAGAGCTTTTAGGAATCACTACACTGCCGAGGTAGATAAAACCCCTAAAAATTCAGGA
>CAUYQG010186653.1:0-12943 GCA_963574415.1 Tarsius wallacei
CGGCCACCGCAGCCTCGACCCGCTGGGTTCCCGCCGATCTTTCCGCCTCAGCCTTCCAAGTAGCTGGAACTACAGGTGCGCGCTACCACGCCCGGCTAATTTTTTTATTTATTGTAGAGATGAGGTCTCGCTTGCCCAGGCTTCTTTCAATTTTTGTTTCCTCTTCCTTCTTTCATTTAATCCCGCCCTGTCCCCTTACAAGCATTCCATTCCTCTATTTTATCAAGAAATCTAACAACAGCATTTCCTCACATCACCAATAAATTAGGCCCATAACTTCCTTTGCATCACTGGTTGGAACAGTGATGACAACTAAAATGGAACACTTCATTATCTTGAGTTTTACGTCTCCTTTTCAGCAAAATCCTCATCTTTCTCATTATATTCATGTCATCTTTTCAACTTTTTATTATTCCCTTTTAAAGTTTTGTCTTCATTTTCCAACTATATATCTGACAAAGGCCTAACATCTAGCATCTACAAGGAACTCAAACATGAAGAAAAGAAAACAACAAACAGCCCTATTAAAAAGTAGGCAAAACACATTAATAGACACTTCTCAAAATACGACATAAAAATCAACTCTAAATGGATCAAAGACCTAAATGTAAAATCTCAAACTATAAGAACCTTAGAAAATGCAGGAGACACCCTTAGGAAATTGGAGCTGGCAACCAATTCCTGATCAAAACCCCAAATGCCCATGCTATAAGACGTAAGATTGACATAACTGAAAATCTTCTACAAAACAAAAGAAAGCATCAAGACAGCGGGGAGACAGGCCAGAGAAAGAGAAAAATATCTGCCAACTGTATATCTGACAAAGGCCTAACATCTAGCATCTACAAGGAACTCAAACGCATGGAAAAGAAAAAAAACAAACAGCCCCATTACAAAGTGGGCAAAAGATATGAATAGACACTGCTCAAAAGAAGACATACGAGCAGCCAACAGATACATGAAAAAATGCTCAACTTCACTAATCATCAAAGAAATACAAATTAAAACCACACTGAGATATCACCTAACTCCAGTCAGGTTGGCCATCCTCAATAATTCAAAAAAACAACATCTGCTAGAGAGGATACGGGGAAAAGAGAACACTTATACACTGTTGGTGGGACTGTAAACTAGTACAACCTCTGTGGAAAACAGTGTGGCAATTCTAAAAGATCTAAAAATCAACCTCCCATACGACCCAGCAATCCCCCTTCTGGGAATATACCTGAAGGAACTCAAATCACTCTATGAAAAAGATACCTGCACACACATGTTTACTGTAGCATTATTCACGACAGCAAAAACATGGAACCAACTGTGCTGCCCATTGAAAATGACCTGGATAAAAAAAGTGGTACATATACATAATGGTATATTACACAGCCATAAAGAAGGACAAAATTATGAACTCTGCAGAAACTTGGATGGATTTAGAGTCTATAACATTCAGTAATCTATCACAGAAACTAAGAACTGAGTACCACAAGTCCTCACTCATAAGTGAACTCTGAACAATTATCATAATACTACAAGAAAGGGATTGGCAGTAGTGGGCAACTGCCAGGGGAGAGGGGCACATTTCATCAATAAGGGTACCTGATCTCAAACCAGGTGAAGTGGGGACCAAAGTGAGGCCTAAGCTTTACCTATACAATGACCACTTGTATACCTAACTCTGAATTGTATCCCACATCTTTAAAATAAAAATAAAAAATTTAAAGAGCAATCATAAATAAATAATGCACAACTACTGCTAAAAAAATATAAAGCGTTGTCTTCATTTTTTCATCTTTTTCTCCTTTTGTTTTCTGTACACCTAAACTCTAGCATTAAAATGGAAGGTTAGGTTTTCAATCCCATGAAGCGAACTCTGGAAAAACTGAGATACAGGTTCAAGTTCTGGCTCCACTCTCACAAACAGTGCAAGTGAACACGGGAAACTCACATTCTTTCTGATCAACCAACATCAAATACCTTTGAAGAACCTATGTATCTAAGAGCTCTGTGCTAGGTTCTAAGCCTTAGTCTTCTAAATTGTTATGCCCAGACAATACCAATTACCTCAGAGAGTTGTGAGCATCAAAGCAGGCAAGATTGTAGATTACTGAACAAAAACCAGATAGTACCATAAAATTTTAGTTGTGTTATATTTCAAACAATTTACCCTCTTCAGTTTTATTTGAATGATTCATTCTCCAAATTTCCTTTCAGTTTGTCTTGGATCACACCTATCACGTACATCTGTCCCCAGTTTTCAAAGATTCAGAATCAGAATTCCACATGCTATCATGAAGTAGGCTTGTGACACACCTGGCCTGGCCACCTCTTAACTAGGCTGTTCCCAAAGGAAAGTTTTGCCCAAAGTGCGTTCTTCTCATCATAGAGCCCTCCCAAGCTCACACAAATCAAGCACGCAACTGCCTTCTGATCAGAGGGAATTTCCAACAGTACCCTCTTCAAAATCACAAAGATTTATTTAACCAAATCACTGCTTTTTTTTTTTTAATCGAAAAGTCTCAGGGATCATCTACGCAAGTTCCTTCATTCTACAGATCCAGAAACTTCACCCGCAGAGATTAAGGTTTGCTCAACGCCATACAGTGACTGGGAGACAGGGTCAGGACTGTTACTATTGCTGCATTCCTCGGACCTTCACCAAATCCATGTCTCCCTCCACTGGCACAGAAGGACCTTCTGCTGCACATGCCCTTCTCCCAACTTAGAGCCCTCTTTAGTCAATCTGGGGTCCCACTCAAAGGGCAGGTCCAGACCTCCCGACTTGATAATTGCCTGCGTGTGTGCTTTGTGTGTGTGTGTGTGTGTGTGTGTGTGTGTGTGTGTATGTGTAACTGGAATGGGGTGGGGGGCATGGGGGGCGAAGGGGGTCGTTCCAGGTCCAGGGCAGGAAACTCGTCTCTAGGCATTCCCACGTGACTCTTCCTCAGGAAAAAACCACAGGGCAGGTGCAGGCGCAACGCTCTCCTGTCCACACCTACTCTCAAGGTGAGGGTGAGGGGGTGCCCTAGTTTAGGCACTTAACGGGCCCGCCCCCCCCCCCCAAACAGAGGCCAACTTTCCCCAGCGGCCACTGATGGGCCAGTCTCGACTCCTGAAGCCAGCTCCCAGCCCTACGACTCCCCGTGACCCCAGGCCAGTGGGTGCCCCTCTGTGTCCCTTGCCAGGAGCACTGGACGGGCGTGCAAAGGGGTAGGGGGGAAGAGGGCGCGTGAAGGAGGAAAGGGTCACTTCATGTTGCAACAGCTTACCTGGCAGCTGAACATTCCTAGGAAGATGGGGGAGGAAAGAAGCGTTGACCCTCTGGGCTCCTCTCCGGATCCTCCATCGGCCCCGAGACCCCTGGCCACCACGTGGGAACATGCGCAGGCGCCTGGGGCAGGGCGGGCACCAGCACGGTGCCCCTGGACTGCGGCTGCGTGGGGACGGATTTGGCGACGGCTCCCAGTCTCAGCGGGGAAGGGGGAGGGACTGCGCATGTGCTGTCTGTCGGGGGCGGGGTGTTCCCAGGGAGCCAGGCGTGCAGCTTGGTGGGTGTTTCTCCTCGTCCTCCTGACGACGCTGGGCTCGGTGCGGAGAGGCCAGCGGGGTTTTCCCTCACCGAAGGGGCAGAGAGACCTTTGTGATTGTCACAGGGTATGACTTTGAAGAGCAGGGCTAGAAATGGAGACTCCTGGGCTCCGGTGCTTCCGTCTGTGAGTAGCCGGGTTCCTAATACCATTTATTGAAGAGATTGGCCTCTTCGTAGCGTGCCTTCCTGGCATCTTGGTAGAAAATTAGTTGTCCACAGATGTGGGTTTGTTTCTGAGCTCTTTATTTTGGGCCTGGCCGTGTGTCTGTTTTTTAATGCTAGTTTGGTACTGTTTTAATGACTGTAGTCCTTAGCATAACAGGTAGGGTGACGCCTCCAAGCTTTGGTTTTTTTTCACATTTTCTTTGGCTGTCTGGGGTCTTTTGATATAAGGAAAAGGACTGCATTTTTATTCGTGTGAAAAGTGGTACGGGAATTCTTGTATTTGAAAATTAATATATGGTTGTATGTATTTATGAGGTGCAAAGTGATGGTGTAAGTATACCATGTGAAATGAGGGAGTTCAGCTAATTAGCATATTTATTAGCTCAGATACTTATCATTTATTTTTCCTGTCTAAGTGAAGTGTACTCCTTGTTCAGTATCTCCTGATTGCCCCAATTTCCTAGCCTCGGGTAACCACCATTCTTCTCTGTGTTCTATATGTGTTCCATGGCTTGGCATTTGTCTCTTAGTGCCTTGTTTATTTCACTTAGCCTAATGTACTCCAGTTTTATCTATGTTGTTGTAAATGACAGGATTTCTATCTTTTTTTAATGCTGAATTGTGAAAGGGGGCTTAAAAAGACATCTACAATGTCAAAAATTAGGCTAAACATGTACTCAGCCTTTGCACAGTTAAACGTGTACTTGGCCTTTGCACAGTTAAAAAGTTCCCTTCCTGGAAACTGGCCACAGCACCTGCTGGCTAGGTTAAACTGTTTAACAGCTTTTTTTTCGCTTCTGTGAACCCTGCTAGCATTGCTTGAAAGGTACCTAGGCCTCCAGGATGTTTCGGTTTGGCCCACTTGGAAAGTCCCAATGTGGTTTTCCCTCATTTAAGCAAGCCCCTATAGCTAATGGGCGCCTCTAGCTGTGGGACTGTTATGTCCAGCAGGCAAGTGGCCGCCGGCCCGGCTCTTGGCTAATAAAAACCTCTCCTTTTTTATAACTTCTACTTTTGGTGTCAATGTCTGTAAATTAAACGCTTGGTCCCTATTTCAGAATAATATTCCTTTGTGTGTGTGTGTGTGTGTACAATAAAACATATTATTTTTTCTTTTTTATTGATACATATGAGGTATTTTGGGGTACATGTGATAGTTTTACACATTCATGTAATGAAATCAGGGTAACCAGTATATCTATCCCCTTAAATATTTACCTTTTGTTTATGTTGGGAACATTAGAATTATTCTCATCTAGCTATTTTGAAATATAGAATCAATTAATGTGAACTATCATCATGCTACTGAGCTATCAAACACTAGCTCTTATCTCTACTAAGTGTATATAAATACCTATTAATCACTCTCTTAATTCCCTCCAACTCCCCCCCCCACTCTTCCACTCTTCCTGACCTCTAATAACCGCCAATCTATTCTCTGTCTTCATGAGATCCTCTTTTGAAGCCCCCAAATATGAATAAGAACATGATATTGTACTTGGCTTGTTTCTCTTATTACAATGGTCTCTAGATCCATCTCTGATCTTTATTATTTCTGTTCTTCTACTAATTTTGGGCTTGATTTGTTCTTGCTTTTTTGGTTCCTTGAGGTGCATCATTAGTTTGTTTATTTGAAGTCTATCGACTTTTTTGACGTAGGTATTTATTGTTGTAAATGTCCTTCTTAGTACTGCTTTTACTATATCCCATAGATTTTGGTATGCTGTATTTCTAATTTCATTTTTTCAAGAAATTTTTAAATTTCCATCTTAATATCTTCACTGACCTATTGAACATTTAGAAATACTTAATTTCCATGCATTTGTGCAGTTTCTGAGATCCTCTCCTCCTCCTCCTCCTCCTCATCATCCTCCTCCTTCTCTTCCTCCTTCTCCTCCTCCTCCAATTGGAGAGAGAGTGAGAGGAGATTCATCTCCCCCAGGTAGGGTAGGGGGCCAAAGCTTAGGTAAAAGCATGGCGGCCATAGCTCAATGAACACGTGGCCTGTCCAGAGCTTAAAAAAAGCTGTGGCCTTCTTCTTGTTATTGGTTTTTAGTTTTATTCCATTGTGGTGAGAAAAGATACTTTTACTTTTTTTGAATTTGTTGAGACCTGTTTTGTGGCCTAAAATGTGGTCAGTTCTGGAGAATGTTCCATGTGCTGATGAAAAGAATGTGTATTCTGAAGCAGGGATGAAATATTCTATAAATGTCAGTTAGGTTCATTTGGCCTAGTATCTAGTTTAAATAGAATATTTCTTTGATGATTTTTCTATCTGGATAAATTAACTGAGAGTAGAGTACTAAAGTCACCTACTATTATTGTATTATAGTCTCTCCTTTTAGATCTGTTAATGTTTGCTTTATATACTTGGGAGCTATGGTGCTGTGCATAGACATTTATAATTGTTATTTTCTCTTGCTGTATTGGACCCTTTATCATTATATAGGGACCTTTCTTTTTGTCTCTTTTTACAGTTTTTGACTTGTAGTCTATTTAATCTGCTAGAAGTATAGCTACTTCAGCTCTTTTTTGATTTCCAGAAATCCCACTATTGGATATACAGAATGGAAAACAGACATTTGAGACTCCAAATGGTGGAAGGGTGAGATGGAGGAAGGGCGGTAAGAGCTGAAAAATTACCTTCTGGGTACAATGTTTATTATTTGGGTGCACTAAAAGCCCAGACATAACCACTACACAATATAATCATGTAACAAAACTGAACTCGTACACCCTAAATATATAAAAATAAAGAGTACAACTACAAAAAATTGTGAAGAGAAATTAAAGAAGATATTCTATTTTCATAAGTTTGAAGATAGAATACTGCTAATATTTAATTATCTCCAGAGTTTAAAGATTTTGGAAAAAAAACAAAAGAAAAACAAAGCATGACATAAACTACATAATAAGTGTTAGGTTAAAAATCCCAGTGAGCCCTCCAAAATGTTAGATCAGATCTGCCAGGGGATTATTTCTGTGATTCAGTGTTGTGTCATGAAGGTCATGGAGGGCTGATTAGGTTAACTTAGGTCTTATGGGTGGAGGCAAATACTTGAAAAAGAAAAGCTAATTAGTGCAAAACAAGGTGGGGAGTAGTTGTAAAATGATTATCAATAGTACTCCTGAGAAACCGGTTCTGTCCTTGGCTTGTGATTAGAGGGTAAATTAAGGTGAACTGCTAGAAAAACATGACAAAGCCAAACAAGGCTAAAATGGTTCTCATTGGGTATATTGACTCCATGTTATGTCCTTTCAATAAGATTGACTCAACTTGTCTGTCAATTATTTGGAGAAAAACACATGAATAAAATGAGAAAATGAATGGCACTATCTATCCTAATGATAATATGTTAAAAGCACAAATCTCAAATTTAGAAATTTTGTATGTCCATGTGTACCCATCATATAGCTCTCACTTATAAATGAGAACATGGAGTATTTGGTGCTCTGATTTCAAAATTCCTTAAGACAAAGTCTAACTCTTGCTACTAATTGCCAATCAGTAAAACAAATTTATTCAGTGTGTATACATGGGAACCTTCAGGGTGAAGGCCTCATCTCCCAATGAGGCACAGAAGCTTAAATGCCATCTTGAGGTTTCAGAAAGAATGAGGACTCAGATCATAACCCAAGACAGGTTATATTGATAAATCAGGTTTAATGGCAAGACAGGCTACCAGAAGGAGAAAAGAGACCAGGCTAACAAAGATGGCCTTGTTATGTAGGTGATTCCTCACAGGTAGCAATCCTCAAGGAGTAGATGATAAGCAGTTAATCTCTGCTAGATCCAGAGAAGGGCTAGAAAGCGAAGGCTTGGCTGCATTAATGGAGAGTCTTTACAAATGCAAATTTCCCCCATGAGAGACAGCTTCACAAAGTCATTTCTGTCTGTTGGCCCTGTGGCAGCAGATTCAAAATATGTCAAGTAAATATATTTTGGGGCAAAATGTTCTTATTTCCTTTATACCCATTATTATTATTATAGTTACATTTGTTATAATTTTTAAAGTTATAATATTTTCATGGATTTCTAAAAGCATTATTGTTATGGTCTGAGTAATGCTTGGCTGCTCCCCTTGATACCAATAAATCAAAGGGGCAGGGAACTGGTAGAAAAAAGTTTATTTCTGAGTTCGAATCCAGGGAGCAGAGCCAGACTCGAGGTCTTTCTAAAATAGTTCTGCTCACCCTCCAGGCTTTTACGGTTCACTTTTATAAGTCCAGAGTTGTTAGGACCTATACATTAGCCACGTGACCAGCAGAGCATTGTATAGAACTTGAGTTTCAGCTGTATTTATTGATAGTGACATTTTTCGGTCCAGACTTCCTGGTGTCAGATGTCAGAGGGATCTCATAGCTTTTATCAGTAGGGCCCAGCAGGAGCATTGCTCAAGCTTGCCATAGAGTAAAGGGAGTTTACAAGGCCTAAGACATCATGCATTACGCAAAAGTTATACAAATCACAAAACTTATGATTACATTGATACAAAAGTTATACAAATCACAACAATTACATTGATACTATATTATTCAAACTTATAACTACTCAGAAAAAGGGAGTAAATGGAGATTTGCATCTTTCAGTTGATTGGGCATAGACTACAGGGAAGTCAAGGATCCCCTGAAGCTACTTACTGGGAGTGCATAGGAGATAAGGGAAAGCACACCTTTTATTAGCTCTCAGGAATATTGTTCAGGAATATACAGGAGTGCTTGCGCCCTGGCCATGCCCTTCTGTAGGGGTTGTGACAATATGGACTGACATTAGTGGATCTCTGTGTCATTTTAAGCCTGGATTCCTATATTTGCTATTCCTATATCTGAGGGAAGAGTCATCCTGGTAGGAGATGAATTGTCCTGAGAAATAGACAGGGTCTTCCTGGGTGAGAGGAAGGCCCCAGAAAGAAGAGGGATAGACTGAGGGGCGAACAGACAAGTGATAAAAGAGAAAAACCCTAAGACAAATGAAATATAACAGAGTATGATTGTGCAAAGAGCAATTCAAGAATTGGGCAACCTCCCAAAGAAAAGTAGGCTCAGAGAGTTTCTAGCACAGCCAAGCGGTGAAAACAAATTCATGGCAGAAAAAGGAAAGTAACATACAGAAAATGGACAGAAACAACTGTTGGTTAAAGCTCAACGTTTGCCTTATTTGGACCCACTTTGAATATTTGACTGCCTTTGATGGGTCAAAACTCAATGATTGGCACAAGAGTAGGTCAGTCCGTTTACATATCCAGCCAGGTTACAGTTCACCATGTGAAAGGTTACAGAGAATCTTCTAGGTTGGATCCAAGACATGCAAGGGGGCAACTTTGGGCTAAATTTAATTTAACAAGAGGCAGCAATAACCTACCCCTGGTGACAGGAAAACTGGGGTCTAGGATATGAAGGAGATCTCATGTTCAATGAGCAAATGGCTTGCTGTGCAGGATTCCCACACACCACACACGTTCCCTCAATCTTCATTGCTGAGAGAGTCCACGGAGAGCAGGTGGGCTGGTGCCAGTGCTGTGGGAATAATGCAAGATTGCAACAGGGAAGAAAGTAGAAAGAAGTAAAGTTTGTTATTCAACTTTCACAGATTGGAAAGGGGGCCAACACTCAGGGCCAAGTGTGACATTTAAGAGCCTTTGGGGTAAGGAGGTTTAGGCTTGGAGGAATGTCTGGGGCTGCAGGTCTTTGAAGTTGATTGTAACCACATGAGTCTTAGATCTTGATGTCCCCAGACAATAGCATCTTATGCCCTCAAGTGGTGGGCTAGGTGGGAGGAGACCAGGGGAGAGGGTTTCCCTGCAAGAGATTTGCCAGGCCTTTGTAATCCACAAACTCCTTGACCAAAAGGTGATCTTAATTATCATTTCTATGACTTTGTCCTTGTCTTGCATCTGATGGAGATTTGCCAGGGGTGTGGGGTAGGCTGCTGCTTGGCCAGTAGTAGAATGTCTGAATGCCTCCTAAAAACCTGCCTAATGGAAATTTATCTTATCTATGTGTAACCTGTGCTAGATTCAAAGCATGTCAGGGGTGAAGTCTTAAGCAAAAATGATTATGCTGAGGCAAAAAGACTCCACTAAACTAAGTTTATTCTAGGTTTCTATAGGTACCTTCTTTCTTTCTTTCTTTCTTTTTTTGAGTCAGAATCTCACTCTGTCACCCAGGCTGGAGTGCAGTGGCATGCTCACAGCCACCCCAGCGTTGACCTGCTGGGCTCAGGTGGTACTTCCACCTCAGCCTTCCAAGCAG
Source organism: Tarsius wallacei (assembly GCA_963574415.1). Taxonomy (NCBI): domain Eukaryota; kingdom Metazoa; phylum Chordata; class Mammalia; order Primates; family Tarsiidae; genus Tarsius; species Tarsius wallacei. Next base: position 10,004 of record CAUYQG010186653.1, read on the forward strand.
CCAGAACTACAGGCACACACTACCACATCCAGCTAATTTTTTGATATATTGTAGAGATGAGGTCTCATCAAGTTGCCCAGACTGGTCTTGAGTCTCTGGGCTTAGGCAATATTCTCGCCTCAGCCTCCCAAAGTGCTGGGATTACAGGCTTGAGCTCCCGCAACAGGCCGGTACCTCCTTAGAGTTGCCTTTGCAGCTTCATGTGGGGAAGTAGAGATAGGACTTCCTTCCCACTTGCAGGGACAGGACTAGGGGAAATCGCACAATATAAGAGGGTACTAGAAAATGCAGTAGTCAGAGTCAATAATATATTAATGCCGTATTTTGAAAGGTCAAAATTAATGCCAAAATCCATGATGAACAAATGTCAAAATTTAAAATCCAGAAAAGATCCACTCAGTTCTGCAGGCCTTACCTCACTGGTGGTGTTACAGGAAAACAGAGCAACAGTGACACCGAGGGTGTCTTAGGAAATAGGGGTTTATTAGCGCCAGCGCGAATCAGTGGGCTAATACTCCAAGGCTGAGCAACCCAGAGAAAGAGTAGAGGGGTTTTATGTGTTAGTTTAGATAAGGGAGGGAGGTTGGGAAAACCCTTTTGAAAGCCATTATGTCCTTTTATTTGTTGTGATAGATGACTGGGTATCTCTCTAACTCTATTTGCTGACTTCAGCAAAGAATCAATGAAGAGCTTAGTTTGCAAGAACCGGTTCCATCACATGGAACTGGTATGTCTGTTAAGCTCTAGCAGCCACCTTCTGTCAAAACTGTTTGTAAAGCAATAACCATAATCAGGTTATGAGGTCCCTTGGTTGGGGAAAAAGTATTACCAAGACTTGGCACAGTGCATGAAAAGCAACACGTAAAGTTTCTAGATTTTTAAGCAAACATCTGACCGTGCTATTTTCAACTATACCATAATGCATCATCATAGTTTTGGGGTTTGGAGGTTGGGTTGTACAGCTATACATTTTTCTTTGGAATTTGCAAGGTGGTATCTAGCAAAACCAAATTCTTAAAGAACAAGTTGTCTCCAGGGTATACATGACAAGCAAGGGTTGTAAACTGATAATTTCACAAAGAGAGAATGCGGGGGAGGAGGTTGTGAATTGATTACTATCTTGCTTTTCCAGAAAAACGGCTTGGTTTTCTCACGTCCCATGTCTAGCAGGTTTGGAACTTGCAGGTTGATTTTTTTTAAAAGGAATAATTTTAATTGTTTTTAGCCCCTTTGCCACAGTGGGATCTTGTGGCCACCAGGAGTAGAAGCAGAACATGTCCATAACTCACTGCAGGACCCAAGAGCCTGAGGCCCTCAGAGGGTACTGTGGGAAGTTATGGAATGCGTGGAGGGATAGTCTTTCACAGAGAAGAACGAAGTTAGGGAGACAGGCTAAGGAAGAAAGTGCTTAGGAGAGTCCTCAGTTCTTCATTCACCTCCTTCGGTACCTTTGTGTATGTCACTCACAGACAGCCTGACTCTGAGGCCCTGGAGAGTCTTTGTTTTGGTTGAGAGATAAAAAAGAACCTTCATTGATTTGCAGTTAGTTTATTGTAACCAAAATGTATTTGAGGGCTCAACAGTTGTCCTGCAGTTTTCACATAAAAACAAAATAAGAACGAAGAATTATTTCTAGCAATCAGCAATCAGGTTCTGGCCATTGTCTGTCATCATCTGAGTCAAAGGTCTTGTGGAAAGTTAAACTATATGGCACCAAATGCTGTCATACATTGTTTCCTAGAAAACAAAAACAGATACTAATCTTAGGTTTTCAACTTTTGCTTGCCAAATTAAATACTGAAATTCAGACATTTTTCTTCTGGTTGTTTCCTGCATTTGTTCACAAACACCTAACTCCCAGGAGAATTAGTACTAGAAGCAAAACCAGAATTCTCCATTTTTTTCCCTGTCATCTAGTCTAGGAGACAGGGGTCAGTGTTTTACATTTTTTGTCTTATAAGGGACTTCTTTAGTACTTTTTCCTCCAAAAATTCTGTTCTCTGAAACAACTGATTGAATAAATATGTTGCATATCTTATTTGATAAAGACCTGGATTTGAACTGTTTCTGATACCACTTTTTTGACACAGAATTGTTAAAATCTCAGCTCTAGTACAAGAATGTGGTGGTTTTTAGTTGTTGTATGGCCTTAAAATGTAGAAATATTGAAACAGTCTGAGACTCTCCACCATATTCCTCCTGGACTTCAAAATGTTGGAGCTCTGCACCAGGAATGATTAATCTGGGACTTAAAGGGAAAATGATTCTATTTGGTATATCTCTAAATTTTCTACCATGGAATATTTAAATGTAATTTGGGAATATTAAAATAATGTGAAAAAAAACCCTGTAGACAATATATATTTATAACTAAATAGAGATTCTCATTGTCACAACAATTGACTTTTGTTTTAAACACTTCCGGCACCCATGCTGTTCATATCCATGTTCTGTACTTTATATTTCATGAGCTACTTAATCATGGTTCCTTGAGAATCAAATATATACTCTTGATAGAAAGTTTGTGGGTGTCTATCCCTGTGTGTTCCTGTGTGTGTCCAGATGTTTATCTGTGCATGTCTACGTTTGCGTGGCTGTGTTTCTTTGTGTAAATGAGAATGGACTGAGGAGCTGAGTGGTAAATCAGCCATTTTTGGAGCTTTCTGTTCTCTCTTTGCCTTCTCCATTTGTCACTGAAGATTCTCAAAGGGAAGTGGCAAAGCAGCCTGGGGACTAAATGAAGTCACTGGTACATAAAGAAAGCTGGTTTAAGCCGGGCTCGGTGGCTCAGCCTATAACCCCGCGCCTTGGGAGGCTGAGGTGAGTGGATTGCCTGAGCCTGAGGGTTCGAGACCCGCCTGGGCAGGCGAAACCTCATCTCTACAATAAATCAAAAAATCAGCCGGGCGTGGTAGCGCGCTGTAGTTCCAGCTACTTGGA